>JAJOOR010002979.1:0-58679 GCA_036250505.1 Solanum acaule
TTGGGTGTTAAGAAGAAGAAGAAGAAGAAGAAGAAGAGGAAGAGGAAGAGGAAGAGGAATAGGAAGAAGAGGAAGAAGAGGAAGAAGAAGAAGATGAAGAAGAGGAAGAAGAAGAAGATGAAGAAGAGAAATTTTGTTGTTTAAAAATGTGAGTGAGCCCCTCTATTTATAGCCAACAAAGGATAGTATGAATAAGTTCTTATTATGCCTTATCAGAAAAGTCACAACCCTTAGAAAAAGTCACAACTCTTTCGGAAAAGTCACAACTCTTTGGAAAAGTAACAACCTTTTAGAAAAGTAACAATCAAAAGTCTCAACTCTTTGAAAAAGTCACAACCCTTTGGAAAAGTCACAATCATTCAATGTTAAAAGGTGTCTTCTTTTAATATATTTTACATTATAATATAAATAAATATAGAATATGTACTAAATTGGGTGTTCTAAGAAAAAGAAGAATAGAAAACTTATGAAATTTTTTGTTTAAACATGTGAGTGAACTCCTCTTTTTATAGCCAGCAAAGGTAATAAGAACATGTTATGCCTTATTAGAAAAGATTGATTATTATGGTATGTGAAACTTTATTGGCATGCATTTGGCGAGGAGACCTTAGGATAAGTTGCCAAAATAAACAGGATGAGAGGATCGACCCATTCAGATAATTCCGAAGAAAGACTGTTGGCAGCAGGTAGAGAGATTTTTTTTCCTCTTCAAAACACAAGGAAATGTGGGCTGGGTAGAGCTCATCAAAGGGTTCGAGAATAGGGTAGGGTCATGTCCTTAAGATTCAGATAAGAAAAGAGTTCCAAGCCTTTATGCTCCGTACAAGTGCTGCATACAAGTTCCGGCCAGGATGATTGAGAAAGATTCAACCAATTTGAACCACTCACATCACAATAGTAGTAGCGTAAAGGCTGTAGGTCGGGGGAAGGCCATAACATAAGGCTATTAATTTCACACCTCTCTCTCTGAGAGTGATCCGCTGCGTGAGAAACCCGACTGTGCCTTACATGCCGAACGTAATCTTTCTTCCCAACGAGCCCTTTTTTTTATTTGAAAGACGGGCATTGCGTTCTGTTCGAAAGGCATTGTTTTCAGTATGTCTCCAGATAGGGCCCCCACTAGTACGGCTAGCTAATGAGTGGTTCTTTCGGGCGGGAAGCAGGTCGGACCTTACGGGCAGGCATCTCACCACCCGAGAAGCAAATGATTCGTCAGTCCAGGCTGAAAATACATGCATAGAGAGTGGTTTAATGTCAAGGCTAACGATGGAAGCTTGGGACGGAGCCGTATGAGGTGGAAGTCTCACGTACGGTTCTTTGAGAAGGGAGTGCCTACCTACTGGAGCTTCCACCAAGCACCACCGGTCAATTCCGCTTTAGGGCCACCTCTGACTCTACTATTATTATAGGGGTATGGGGTTCGAGACAAAGAAAGATCAAGACAACATATCAGTTGTTCCTTTATATTTTACTTAGATATGTTTTTATGCTATTAGCTATTCTGTTGATTCTTCTCCAAACAGGAACAATCGATTTACAAATCTCATTAACCACAGAATTTAGTGAGCGGCGCCAAATCTTTCTATGGATTGCTTCTTTCGCCTCTTTCTATCTAGTAAGTTTTTTAAATCTTCAAAATTACATATGTATTAAAAATTGTGTTTTTTTTAATAATTTCTTAGATTAATCCATTTTTTGTAGGCGCACATATTTGGTCTGAATCTGCTATATTATTTTACAATTTAACATCATATAAATTATCAAATTTGGGGTATGCTAGCGATGTACTGATATGAATATGTTTTACTTTTATCTTTCTCAAGTAATAAGTTTTTATTAAATAGATAGTCGTTATACATGAAGATAGGCTATGACATAAAATATGTTTACTATAATTTGTCTATCTTTATGATTTCAACTAGATAGATCTAATACAATTAAAAAGGTCTAAGTTTAAGGAGGTTAGTAACTAATGTACAACCGCATTAAGTTTCACACTCAAATTGATTGATGTTTCATTTATCTTTGTATTCTGAATTTGTGATTGTACAATCGAGAGTTTTTTAATGTAATCACAACTAATTTTAATAGTAATAACTGAAAATTGCATGTAGGCTTTGCAAAAATTGAAGAAATATGGCATATAAACAGGAAAAGGATCTTATGATGTTGGTCTAATTTTGTAGAAAAAAATATAGGACAACGAAACTGTTGATGGTGAGAAGAGGGATGAATTTATTCAAGAAGAAAAAATTAAAGCATGGGAGAAGAAGGGAGTTGTATGGTCAAAAGTTCTATAAATTATTATCCTATTGTAGTATAACATATTAAACTTCAACAAACTTAGAAAAAGAAGGATAAGTCTGTTTAAGAGCTTTACGTAGTTAATGTTGTTTTTGTTAGAAGAATGTATATCATGAAGAGAAAATAAAATTTGATGTTGAAAGCTACTACTATGGATTATAAGGTTGGTAATTTCTCCGTTGCTTGAAGTTATGTTGTGTCCTTTCAAAACAATTATACATCAACTTCAGCCCAAATGTCATCTTAGAGTCCAAAATAAAATTATCATCCCTTCCTGAGATCTCTAATTTCTTCATTGACAACATCATTCCTTCAAATACAAGGATGAGATTTTTTGCTCTAGAAAAAATCCTCTGAGAGTTAGGGTGTGTTTGATATGAAGGAAAATGTTTTCCAAGGAAAATGTTTTCCTGGAAAACAAGTGGATTTTTGACTTATTTTCTCATGTTTGGTTGGTGAGTAGAAAATATTTTTAGTGTTTAATTTATGAATGAAAAATATTTTTGAGAAAATATCTTTTATTTTTACTAAAGAGTAGAAAATAATTATTGAAATTGAAATTGAAAATATTTTTTAAAAACAAACTTAAATTATTTTTGGAGGGGTGGGGGGTTGGTAGGGGGCTGATTGGGGGGCGGGGGTCACGGGTAGGCGTGGTGTGGGATGAAAAAATAAAAATTTATTTTTCAACAAAAATTTTTTAATATGAAGTTGGAGGAGAGTTTTAGAAAAAAATTTCCTTGATTTTTGAAGGGAAGTCATTTTCCTTAAATTTGAGGAAAATGAGTTAATTTGGAAAACATTTTACCCAACCAAACATGAGATTATTGGAAAACATTTTTCCGGAAAATGTTTTCCTTCATACCAACAAAACCTTAATGACTTTGCATGTCCATATTTTATTTATTTTTAAATAATCCTTGTCTATTTTTACTAAATTTAATCTTTGCATATGTCACGCCCAGATACAAGGGGAGCAACTGGCTCCTAATGCGAAAACTCAGGCTTGAGCCGACCTTGCTGAACCCTTTGCTACTAGCGCATGGTAGCCACACGTAATCAAGAAAACAAACAAGTATATATCGGCTTAAAATTAAGCCCTCGACCGGCAAGACCCCTGTCAACAGATTTATAAAAGAAATAGCTACTCCCAAGAGTTCATATAAAGAAATAGCCAACTAGCACAGAAGTCCTGATTTGGCCGTCGAGGCCACTATGATCTCTATACCGAAACTGAAAGCAGGTATATATCAAGACAATACATCAAACAACTAACAAGTTTCAGCAAACCAACAAACTAGGCCAGCATGGCCATAACGTAGCTATAAACCCCACACACTAGTCTGCAAGCCTCTAAGAGTAGTGAAAATTAGCGAGAAAGAGCCCTAGCCTACCCATAAAAATATATACAATAAAAGCTAACAAACCTCCCAACTCTGGCAGCTCCGGAGGAAAGGGTCTAGCTAATTGGATAGAAGTCAATCCTGCTGCTAAGAAGGTCTACTGGGTCATTTGTTGGGACCTGCATGTATGAATGCAATACCCCCATGCAATGAGGCATCAGTACGAAATAATGTACCGAGTATGAAAGGTAATAGACTATGAGCAGGTATCCTAATATACTGGTAGTAATCCGATATATAAATCAAGGATAAGATAAGTGTACTGACCTGCTCCTAAATCTAAACATATCAAAAACAATAAAACAACAACCTAACCGAGCCCCCATAATGTCGGGCGGTACAAACAGCGCACAAGACCACTTACCCAAGCCCCCATAAGCCCAGAAGCTGCCAATCAGTATATATACCCCTATCGGTAGACCCCTAGCCCCGTAGGCAGTCACATAGCCCTCTTAGGCAATAATATAACCTCGTAGGCAGTCACATAGCCCTCTTAGGAAATAATATAGCCCCATAGGCAGCACATAACTATCCTAGGCATGATTATAGAAAATTCATAGCCCTCTTAGGCAACAACATGGCCCTATAGGCAACACATAGCCTTCTTAGGCGTCAATATAGCCCCGTAGGCTCCTCATAGCCCTTCTAGGCATCAATATATCCTCGTAGGTAACTCATAGCCCTTCTAGGCATCGATATAGCCCTATAGGCAGAACATAGACCTTATAGGCATAGATCACATTCCTGCAGCTAACCACAATAGCCCCAAGGGCAACACTAACAATATAATAGGCTAAAAGCGTGCAATTTAGCTATAAACAACCTATACGAATAGCCTCTAAGTCATGTCCAACATAGGGATGCTACTAACTGAATAAGAATCCCGACAAGGGAGGATTATATCCACTCAAGCAGCCAACAATCATTAATTATGCCTACAAGTATAACAACGATAACAACCAAATTACATTGCTTCTAAGCTCTAAGGAAACATGCCGTAAGAAGGAAATAGCCTTAACATAACTTTTTCGCTGAATTCACGTGGCCTAACGACTTTTACTCATAAAACCCTCGATACTACAACAAGGCATGACCATAATCAACACACAAAAAAAGAAGATACCACGATAATCCAATAAAAGATATGTATTTCCATCGCAAATTGCTATTTGCGGCTTATCAAAGCTAGAGTCCATGAAGAAGGGTCTTACCTTGATCTTAAGTTCGTAATACAGCTCAAAACCTTAAATTATGCCCAAACCCTTGTTGTCCCAACACCAAAGTATGATATGCTATGAAATCGATAAAATAAATTATACCATGATGACGAGCTCAACGCGTAGAACAAGTTTCGTCAAGGACTTGAAGCCGAGAAAATCTATAATTTGGTTGATCCTAGAAATGGGTTTTCTCTGTTTTCTGGTTCTTCACTAAGAAAAATGGAGAAAAGTTGAAGAAGATGATATATAAAAAGTCCCACCGACCTAGGGCCCCACCTCACATGCATGCTTGCGCAGTCTTGTGAAAACGCAAATATCTCTCTATTTTGAAGTTGTATGAATGAACAGTTTGATGCGTTGGAAACTAGACTCATAGTCCTTTGATTTGATAGGTCGTGGGCCCCATAACTCTTTATAGATTGGGAGAAAACCTCCGAGACATTTGACCCAAATTTCAGAGAAATCTTAAAAAAGGAACTTACGATAACTTTTGCCAACTTTTATTTTGCCACTTACCTAACTTCAAAACATGAGATACAATCCTTGAAAACTTAAAATATGACATACCACATCATTCTTAATTTATTACCCACCCTCCTTGTCTTTCCACGAATATACCAGTTAATTTAGACGTTTCTAAAAGTCGGGGTGTTACATCCTTCCACCCTTAGAAACATTCGTCCTCGACAAATGCTGGTGCATAGCTAGCCAATGAATCAAATCTCAGCCCGTACTCTCGGACACTCATGTTGCCTTGTCAGAAGTTCAGAAACTGGTCCACCCGGCCATTCCTAATCTCTCGAGGAAAATAGTGATCTATGAAAACTCCTGTAAAGCTATCCCAAGTGGGTAGAGCTGCATATTTTCCCCTAGACCCCTTCAAACCTTTGTACCACAATACTACACCATCGCACAATCAAAATGTTGCTAACTGAACTGACTCAGGCGCTGAGGCATGCATGACTCTGAAGATCCTATGAAGCTAATCAACAATGTGATGAGGGTCCTCTCTGTGATTTGTCCCTGTAAACTGTGGAGGATTCAAGGTAAGAAATTTATGAACTCTCGAAATTCTAGGCCCTCCACAAGGTACGGCAGCATCTGGCGCAACTGGTTGGTGTTGTGGAGCTACTAATTGTGCTAACATACATACTTCACTCTTGAAATGCTGATCAGATGGAATAGGAGGAACTGAGGCGGTACTACTGGTGGAGCCAGGGGTCTTATAGCCCTCAAAGGCTCCTGAAACGACAGAGAAGCTATATGGGGCTGAGAACATGTCTTCACATGGGTCTCACAACGGGCTACCTCCACTTGTGGTACTTTGCTTGTACCCTCGCCTGTAGTTGTATCTAGCCCCTGGCTAGCTGTGGTCTGTCTGGTGTTAGTCATCTTTATATGCATACAAATATCAATTATAAGCCAGAAACGACAAAACTTAAGACACCGCTCTATAGCACAAGGTAAGCAAAAGAAGGATAGTCATTTTAACATGCCCGGTAGCTTCATGCTTATCGAATATGGTGCACAACACATTTATAAACAAGACTCTACTAGACACGACTTTCAGACTCCCTAGGATACGACGTTACTCTGATACCAAGTTTGTCACTCCCCAGATTCAAGGGGAGTAACTGGTTCCTAATGCGAAAACTCAGGCTTGAGCCGACCTTGCTGAACCCTTTGCTACTAGCGCATGGCAGCCACACGTAATCAAGAAAACAAACAAGTATATCTCGGCTTAAAATTAAGCCATCGGCCGGCAAGACCATTGTCAACAGATCTATAAAAGAAATAGCTACACCCAAGAGTTCATAAAAAGAAATAACTAACTAGCACAGAAGTCCTGATTGGGCCATCGAGGAAACTATGATCTCTATATCGAAACTGAAAGCAGGTATATATTAAGACAATACATCAAACAATTAACAAGCTTCAGCAAACCAACAAACTAGGCCAGCATGGCCATAATGTAGCTATAAACTCCACACACTAGTCTGCAAGTCTCTAAGAGTAGTGAAAATTAGCGGGAAAGGGCCCCATCCTACCCATAAAAATATATACAACAAAAGCTAACAAACCTCCCAATTCTAGCAACTCCAGAGGAAAGGGTCTAGCCAATAGGATAGAAGTCAATCCTGCTGCTGAGGAGGTCTACTGGGTCATTTGTCGGGACTTGCAGGTATGAATGCAGTACCCCCATGCAATGAGGCATCAATACAAAATAATATACCGAGTATGAAAGGCAATAGACTATGAGCAGGTATCGTAATATACTGGTAGTAATTCAATAAATAAATTAAGGATAAGATAAGTGTACTGACCTGCTCCTAAATCTAGACATATCAAAAATAATAAAACAACAACCTAACCGAGCCCCCATAATCTCGGCCGGTACAAACATCACACAAGACCACCTACCCAGGCCCCCATAAGCCCAGAAGGTGCCAATCAGTATATATACCCTTATCGGTAGACCCCTATCCCCGTAGGCAGTCACATAGCCCTCTTAGGCAATAATATAGCCCCGTAGGCAGCACATAACTCTCGTAGGCATTAATATAGATTATAGAAAACTCATAGCCCTCTTAGGCAACAACATGGCCCTGTAGGCAACACATAGCCTTCTTAGGCATCAATATAGCCCCGTAGGCTCCTCATAGCCCTTTTAGGCATCAATATATCCCCGTAGGTAACTCATAGCCCCTCTAGGCATCGATATAGCCCCATAGGCAGAACTTAGACCTTATAGGCATAGATCACATTCCTGCAGCTAACCACAATAGCCCCAAGGGCAACACTAACAATATAATAGGCTAAAAGCGTGCAATTTAGCTATAAGCAAACTATACTAATTGCCTCTAAGTCGTGTCCAACATAGGGATGCTACTAACTGAATAAGAATCTCGACAAGGGATGATTATATCCACTCAAGCAGCCAACAATCATTAATAATGCCTACAAGTATAACAACGATAACAACCCAATTACATTGCTCCTACGCTTTAAGGAAACATGCTGTAAGAAGCGAATAGCCTTAACATAACTTTTTCGCTGAATTCACGTGGCCTAACGACTTTTACTCATAAACCCCTCGATACTACAACAAGGCAGGACCATAATCAACACACAAAAAAAGAAGATACCACGATAATCCAATAGAAGATATGTATTTCCGTCGCAAATTGCTATTTGCGGCTTATCAAAGCTAGAGTCCATGAAAGAAGGGTCTTACCTTGATCTTAAGTTCGTAATACAGCTCAAAACCTTAAATTATGCCCAAACCGTTGTTGTCCCAACACCAAAGAATAATATGCTATGAAATCGATAAAATAAAGTATACCATGATGACGAGCTCAACGCGTAGAACAACTTCCGTCAAGGACTTTAAGTCGAGAAAATCTATAATTTGGTTGATCCTAGAAGTGGGATTTCTATGTTTTCTGGTTCTTCACTAAGAAAAATGGAGAAAAGTTGAAGAAGATGATATATTAAATGTTCCATTAACCTAGGGCCCCACCTCACATGCATGCTTGCGCAGTCTCGTGAAAACGCAAATATCTCTCTATTTTGAAGTTGTATGAATGAACAGTTTGATGCGTTGGAAACTAGACTCGTAGTCCTTTGATTTGATAGGTCATGGACCCATAACTGTTTATAGATTGGGAGAAAACCTCTGAGACATTTGACCCAAATTTCAGAGAAATCTTTAAAAAGGAACTTACGATAACTTTCGCCAACTTTTATTTTGCCACTTACCTAACTTCAAAGTATGAAATACAACCCTTGAAAACTTAAAATATGACATACCACATCATTCTTAATTTATTACCTACCCTCTTTGTCTTTCCACGAAGATACCAATTAATTTAAAAGTTTCGAAAAGTCGGGGTGTTACAGCATATTATGAGTACTTTAAAGATTTAAAGTTGATTAAAGTTCTAGTCTATTTTTTGAGGTATCTTATTTCAAAACATAGAAACTTTTTTTCTTAGAATGATTTGTTATCATCATTGGATATCTCATTGTTTACTCATTTAATGCATGCTTTTTTGCTATTTTGTTTTCTCCTTAAAATTGTATTGATGTAATGACTTGTTCCCATCATCATAGAAAGCCAATGGGGAAAGAATTTGGGCCAGAAAATGTTTGAGTAGTGACTTGGAAAATTGTAGCCTAGTCTAGATTTGGATGAATTCTGAGTCAGGTGAGGTCTAGGGAAATCTGGTAATGAGTGGGGGATCTAATTGTGAATTTGAGCACATGAGTGGATAGCTAAGATGTTAAATATCCCATACGACTTAACAGAATCGAATTTGGGCGAGTAGAACTCCCGAAACTGATCTTGGCGTGAAAGGGTAGTTTCTGAACGTCAAGGGTTGAAGGTGTGTTGTTGAATGGGAGCTTGGAACTCAAATTCCGTGCTTCTGTCTCCGTGTAAGCTGCTGGGGTAGGATAATTCCCGCCAAGGCGGGGCCGCTGTGGCTGGTTGGGTCTCGTTGTGGCGGGCCAGTCGCGACTTAAGTCGGGGAAAAACCCCAAAATTATTATTTTCTATATAACTTTGTTCTTAAGAGCTAGGAGATGATCCATGGCAATTTCTTGACAGTTTTCCATGACTTTTAGTGCTAAAGGTAAGGATTTTACTCCCCTAATCCATTTTTAGATCCGTAAAACTTAAATTCTTGGGTAATTATTGTTGGGGGAGGGTTTTGGCCTAAAGTTAATGGTGGGAATAAGCCCTAGCTGCACATTAGGATCATGGATATGGTCTTGGGTTATTGGGTTTGTTATAATCCAGGTAAATTAAACCTTAATTATTGATCCTTGCGTTAAATTACTCGTTTGTAAACCAAGAACAAGCATAAAGAATCTGGAACGGAAAGGCTCAAGTGTCTTAGGAGGATTCAAGCTTGGTTTCAAGGTAGGTGATGGTTTGATTTCCTGTTTGTGTGATATATGCCGGTTGATTGCTACATTGTATGCACGTATGTATGTGAATAGGGAAATGTGATCGAACCTAATGAAATGATTATGTGTGAACAATACATGCCGTGAACCTATTACTTGATTGTATGATTTGAGTATTGTTCATTATGGGTGTGATTGTGGTTGTTGTTGTGCTGATTTGATCGGGTGTCAAGTTCCAACACATACATTGGATCGGGTCTCATGTTTCGACACATACATTAGATTGGGTGTCACGTTCCGACACATATATTGGACCGAGTGTCACGTTCCGACACACTAACAGTTAGGGTGTAGGTTCCATGAGAGGAACATTATGATTGTTATGTTTATGTCTACTTGTCATTAATAATGGAAGACGGTATGTTGCTCTAAAATGATGACTGAACTGTATTTTGTATATGTATGCTTATTGTGTTGTAATTGCTTGTGTGTATTGTGCTTATGGGAGTGGTCGCGTGATCCTACCGGTACACTGTGGTTGTGTACTGATACTGCACTTGCTCTATATTTGTTGAGCACAAGGCATCTTCAAGCGGCTATTGACAGACCTCAGCTAGGTGACTATTGAGCGTGACTAGATTCAAGGGTGAGCCAGTTCTTTCAGGCTGTCATGGATCTTTCTTGTTTAAGTCCACTCTTTTCAGACTCAGACTATTTGTTTAGGGTGTTTTGTTTATTTAGGGTATTTTGTTTAGTTTTCGGGGTTGCTCCCCCTTTTTTAGACTTGTTAGCTAATTAGTGTTTTGATACAATGACTTTCAGTTTCTAGGGGTTGTTTTCCGCAAATGTTTTGGTAGTTGTTTTGTTAAACTTTCAGAGTTTATGGAAACTCCATAATTTCTTAAACATTTAAACTTGCTTCCGTATCTTTAAATGTACTAGTTTCCATTAAGTTGCTTAGTTGGGTTATAGTAATTGATAGAGAGAAGCAGCATGAAGAAGGACTCCATCGACAACAACACACCAATCCTAAACCCGTAGGAATTATAGTTTAACTTAACTTAGGATTTAGGTAGTTTGATATATTTAGAATTAGGAAAAGTGTTAATCCTATTCTAATTAGATTAGTGCAGTAGGTCTATATTTAGACCATCTACATATGCGTATGATTCATCAGGAAAATTATACAAATAGAGCATCTTTTCTTGCAAACTCTGCTCTCTAATTCTCTTCATGGTATCAGAGCTTTGGGTTTAAACTAAGTTATTTTGTATCCTGAATTGTGTTCCACGTTTTATAATGGCCAGTTCATCTTCCTCCTCTCTATCTCTTTCACATGCGTCTCTCCATCAATTCATAATTATATGTCCTGTAAAATTGAAATCCTAAACCATCTTGTTTGGAAAACTCAACTAATTCAGTTAATGCAGACCTTGAAGATTGGTGATATTATTGTAAAAGAACCACCATCTATGGTTGTAGTAAGCGAAAAGGATGAAGAAGTCACAAACCCCAAGTTCTTAGAATGGGAAGAAAAAGATGTCTTGGTGAGAAGTTGGCTAACAGGAGCCATGACTGAAGAGTCAATGTTTCTTATCATTGGCTGCACTTCGGCTAAACATATTTGGGAGAGTCTTGAGGATAATTACCTACAAGCTAGCAAAGATAATCAATTGAAGCAACAAATTCAGAATATAAAGATGGGATCAAAATCTGTAGACGAATACATAAAAGATTTCAAGGGAATTTGTGATAGTCTCACTGCTATACACAAACCTTTAGATAAAGATAGCAAGGTTATAAACTTTGCTAAAGGCTTAGGACACAAATACAAAACTTTCAGAACAATTATATTAGGCAAGCATCCATATCCAACCTTCACTCAGTTTGTTAATGGATTGAGAGGTTATGACATGAGAGAAGAAGATAGTGAAAAAGATCATGTTGATCAAGCCATGGCCTTTCAAGTTCAAAAGACGCCTGGCTCGTTTGGTAGAGGTAGAAGTAGAGGAAATTCTTTCAGAGAAAGAGGACAAGTACGAGGAAGAGGACGGTTTGGTCCTAATTCCAACACATATACTACTGGTGGATAATCTGATTTTCAAAATAATCGAAAGAACTCTCAATCACAGGTAGGTCCATGTCAAATTTGTGGAAATCACACCGCTATCTCTTGTTTTTATAGATGGGATTACTCCTATCAATCTCAACAGGATACTCCATAAGGACTCTCTGCATTAACAATCAATGAGCAATCAGACAAAAATCTTTACATGGACTCTGGAGCAACTCATCATATGGTTCAAACAACAGGTAATCTAGATAATCCTACTTTGTTCAAAGGTTCTGATTCATTCATGGTAGGTGATGGAAAACGATTCCAAATTACTCATGTTGGTAATAAGGAGATAGGTACAAATCTACGACTGAAAGATGTTTTAGTCGTACCTAAATTAAAGAAAAATTTGTTGTCCGTAAGCAAGCTAGCAAGTGATAATGAATCTCTTTTGGAATTTACTGACTCTGAGTTTGTTGTTAAGGACAAGAAAACCCGGAATCTATTGGCAAAAGGGAGTAGGAAAGGAGATCTGTATGCCTTAGACACAAAGAGTGCATATGGGAAGGTGCATCAAGCTTTAGCTACTATATGCTCAAGTAAAGCATCAGATGAAGTCTGGCATCTACGACTAGGGCATCCAACCTTAAAGACATTATGTTTTCTACATTCTCATAGACTTCTTAGATTTAGTAGTTGGAATAAAACATTTTTTGTTTGTACTTCTTGTCAAATGGGAAAAATTTGTAAGCAACCTTTTACAAATTCTAATAAAGTCGAGATTGAACCTCTTGTCAAAATTCATTGTGATTTATGGGGCCTTTTGCCTGTTAACTCTCCTCAGGGTTCAAAATACTATGTAATTTTTGTGGACGATCACACAAAATACACTTGGTTTTATCCGTTGAAAAGAAAATCCAATTTCTTTAACACCTTTATTAACTTTCAGAGATTGATCCAAAATCAATTTGATAGGAAAATCAAAATTTTCTAGAGAGATGGAGGCGGAGAATTTAGTAGCCAAGTAAACATTGATCATCTCACCACATGTGGCATTTAATGACAAGTTTCCTGTCCGCATACACCTGAGCAGAATGGGGTTGATGAACGCAAGCACAGACATCTAGTTGAAATTGGTTTAACACTATTATCCAATGCTTGTGTTCCCCTGTATTTGTGGGTTGAAGCATTCATGACAGCAGTATATCTTATCAACAGACTTCACACGCCTCTCTTGAATATGGTCTCGCTACTTCAGAAGCTCCATCAGAGGAAACCTGATTACAATTGCCTGAAATTTTTTGGTTGTCAATGTTTCCCACATATTAAGGGTTATAACAACAATAAGTTTCAGCCGAAGACCTTTCCCTGCATTTTCATAGGATATAGTTCTTTACATAAAGGATATCGGTGTTATCATCCGCAAACAAAAAAGGTATATATATCAAGACACGTGATGTTTGATGAACATTGCTTACCTTTTGTTCCTAAAGTCACGCAGGTTATAAAGGAACCAATTTATTCAATGTCTACTTATAAGGAATTTATTGACGCTAAGACTATTGTAGGAGAGGACGATACTTCAGAAGCTATTGCTCCACCAATACAAGCAGCAGATTGTGATCACCATGCTTCCTTACCCACAATTAATACTCACGATCTTGCAGCAACTACATATGATCATAGTGTTGTTTCAACACATGCAGCACATCAAGATCCCTTATCCACTATCGATGCTAAAGAAGTTGCAGCAACTATAAATGATAATTGTGATGCTTCACCTAGCTCATTACGCACAACTACGGCAAAAAAAATTTGTAGCAGGTCCATGCAATGATACCGAACATGTTAAGCTTCAATCGCCTTCATATGAACACACACCCAGTGCTGCCTGGGAAGACCCTCTGGGAATTAATTTGTGTGTCGACTCCAGCAAATACCAGTGCCTTCCCACTACATCCTCATGCTCACTTGATAATACCTATCATCTGATTACCAGAACAATATCTAAAAGCATGTAGCAGCCTCCGACATTCCAAACTCTTATGGCCACTACCTCGTCATTGAACATTCATGAACCTAAAAATCTCAAGGAAGCTCTTCTTCAACCTCACTGGGTAAAAGCTATGGAAGAAGAGATGGAAGCTCTACATGTGAATAAAACATGGCGACTTGTACCTCGTGAGCCTAACATGAATGTTGTTGGTTCAAAATGGGTGTTCAAGACTAAGCTAAGAGTTGATGGAACAATCGATAAACATAAAGCTCATCTTGTCTCCAAAGGGTATAATCAAATTGAAGGACTCGACTTTGAAGACACATTTAGTACCGTTGTTAAAGCTACTACTATCCACATGGTTCTTACCTTGGCAACAGTTTGAAAATGGCCACTTCAACAACTAGATGTGAAAAATGCTTTCCTCCATGGACGACTTAAAAAAGTAGTATATATGGAACAACCCCCCGGATTAAAAAACAACACTACTCCAAACCATGTTTGCCTACTCCAACGTGCCATATATGGATTGAAACAAGCCCTAAAGGCTTGGTTTCAACATTTTAGTGAAGCTTTTTTTCACCTAGGGTTCCAAGGGAGCCATGTCGATTCTTCACTCTTCGTTCTACAAAAATCCTGTGATATAATAGTGCTCCTGTTGTATGTTGATGACATAGTTGTTACCAGAAACAACCCAAGCTTTATTCATTCTATTATATCTCAACTAAGTAACCAGTTTGCTCTAAAGGATTTTGTCACTCTTCATTTCTTCCTAGGGATTGAAGTACGGCCTTACAAAGATGGTCTTTATCTAAGTCAAGCCAAATATGCAAAGGACATTCTTAATAAGACAATGATGATGTGTGCATGCGCCATTCACACTCCTACATCACAGAAAAATTATTTTCATACCTGCACAGGTTCACCGGTAGATCCCTTCGACTATAGGGGCACTGTTAGAGCACTCCAATATCTCACTTTGACACATCCTAATCTAAGAGATGTTGTCAACCAAGTGTGTCAATTTATGCAGACTCCAACGACTATACATTGGCAAGGAGTAAAACGTATATTACGATACCTATCTGGAACCATCAACTTTGGCATGCGCATTACATCCAACTCTTCCTTGAATGTTGTTGGATTCTCTGATGCAGATTGGGCAGGGTGTTCTATTACTCGGAGGTCCACTACAGGTCTGTGTGTTTCCTTCGGAGCTAATTGTATCTCGTGGTCATCTAAGAAACAACATACAGTAGCTCGATCAAGTGCCGAAGCAGAGTATTGTGCTCTAGCCTCTCTTGCAGCCTACTTTACGCACTTCCGCACTAAGCAGGCAAGGCCAACTACACAAGCAAGAAGGCATCGCCTGCGGCTTCCAATCCAATGACAAGCAAAAGAGTAACGTGGACTCTTCATTTTGTTGCGACACCTTGGTGTATATATCAATTCTCTTCATGTGATTTATTCTAACAATATTAGTGCATTACACCTCACAAGCAATCCGATTCTTCATGCTCGAACAAAACATGTTGAATTGGACTACCGCTTTGTTCGTGAAAAGGTCTCCGTTGGGGCAATGATTAACAAATATGTCCTATCCTTGGCACAAGTAGCCGACATTTTTACAAAGGCCATATCTAAGCATCAATTTCAGTTTTTACGGAGAAAGCTTAGAGTTGTGTCAGTACCAACGTCCAGCTTGAGGGGGGATGATAGAGAGAAGCAGCATGAAGAAAGACTCCATCGACAACAACACACCAATCCTAAACCTGTAGGAATTATAGTTTAAATTAACTTAGGATTTAGGTAGTTTGATATATTTAGAATTAGGAAAAGTATGAATCCTACTCTAATTAGATTAGTGCAGTAGGTCTATATTTAGACCCTCTGCATTTGCGTATGAACCATCAGGAAAATTATACAAATAGAGCATCTTTTCTTGTAAACTCTTCTCTCTAATTCTCTTCAGTATTGGTTTCTCCTATAGAAGGGTTAGTGTGGGTACCAATCACGACGGTCTGGGTCGTGACAATTGATTATTCCGTTTAACATGTATATGATCTCACTATGACAAGACACTTTTTAATGTTTTTTCTTTTTTTCTTTCTCATTTGGTCCTTCTAAATATTTTTGGGGTGAGTTATGACAATTTTCGGCAAGCTTAATTTGAAGAATATGAATCAAAATCTATTCTAAATAAAAGTAATAACTTTAGCTACAAAAGTTCTGTCTATTAACATGGATTTGTTGTCCTTCCTATCCCAAATCATTGTTGAGCATTTGAGTTTTCTAGGTTAGACTCATTTTTTATTTTTTCATATTCGAGAATATCTTTTTTAGCTTGAGCCTAGAATCCAACATTTTGATCTACTTGTACTTTCATAATACAACAAGTATATATACATATTTCTGAAAAAGGTGTAAAGTTGTACAAATGAAGTATCTAGAAGGGCATTGAGAGCAACAATTTAATGAAGAATGAATTTATAAAAGGGGTCAAAAATATTATTTTGTTGTTGTTTCAAATTTGTTTTTCTCCTTTTATCAATTTTATTTGAGTAACAAAGTAACAATAACGAAAAATGGTGAACAATTGGCCTAAGACAAGTAGATTGTCTCTAAAAAAATTATTTATGTTGTTGTGGTGTAAATTGTTAACGGTCTTAACTTATTTTTAACTTATATATTGATTTTGGAAAACTTTCACATAATTTTTTTTTCACAAGGAACATATTCTAACCATAAAATTATCAGATTCTATATTTTCGATATACAAAAAAATAAAAGAAAAGTGATGTTTCATCGCTTCATAAAACATCACTCAATATTAACAAGAAAATTGTATCACCAAACATATATTATGTAAAATATAAAAGTTATTAGATATCGAGATATTCTTAATCATTCATTATATATTTACAATTCTTGAGATATGTGATAATGTCAAATCATTTAATTTCTGTTGAAATGTTCTTAAAACCTATTAAAATTTACTCTCTCTTTTTCCTTATAATAGTCAAATATTGAAAAGGACGTTCAAAAGTTTAATGAGATTATTTATGCCCGCGCGAAGCGCGAGTAAATAACTTAGTTAATAAAAATAGTCATGTCAATTATTAGAATTTTCTTAATGGATGTGTCAACTTTTGTCTCTTCTTCCCCAATATTTTCTTCCCCTCTATCTTTCTTCTAGTTAAATGTAAGTATTGGATGTGTGTATAACATCGGATAATAACAAAAGTACATAAAAAGAATAAATTATTGAATGTACATTATATTATTAAGTACAATTTCTTTTTAAAAAAACTTAAAATTTAAGATAATTATTGTACTTAAAATTGTATTACCCTAAGAAAAACATAAAAGCATACTTTAAAAATATTATAAATTTTATTTATAATTAATTGAAATTATATACTTTAAAAGATATATAAGAGAACTACACAATAATCAATGTATGGTATAAATAATATTCCCTTCAGCTCATATTAGTTGATCATTATACTAAAAATAGTTGTCTCATATTAGTTGTCCACCTTACTATATTAAGAAGATATTAATTCATTTTTTTCTATATTACCCTTGCAACTAATTCTTTTTGGACGTGTTCACATTTGTTTGTAGAATGAAGTATTAATATATAAGAACTACACACCCAATAACAAAACACAAGAAATGGAAGAAGAATACAATTATTTTCTTTTTTTACATATTGCATAACTCACTATAATCATTAAAAAATTATCAAACATAAATTTATAAAATGATTTGGAATAGATTAAATTAATGAATATATTAGTCTAATAAAATATTATTGATTAATATAATTGAGTTAATCATTTAAGTCCAATAAATATAAATTTAATTAAAGTCCAAACTAAGCCCAATGTCATCTCATCCTAAAGGTCCAGTTTGATGCCAAGTCACTCAAAGAATCCAATAGGATCATGTCATGTGCCATGTGTCAAAATGACATGTCATTCCTATCCCAATCATTCTTATGAATTAAACTATGGGATGAGATCGTAGCATGAGATTGAGATATTAGAAGAGGTTGAATATATATATATATATCACCTGTGTGAGGACTTATTGTTGTTATTTCGCCGTGTGGAGTTTTATTATTGTTATTTCGCCTATGTGGGGCCTTATTTGCTTCATTTTCCCCGTGTGTGGGCTTATTTGTGTGTTTGCTCATTGAGGAGGACTTTTATGATATTATTTTCTTTCATAACATCCTTTTCATGAGATTTTCCGAGTTAGGGGTTTGAGTTGATAGTATCATTTCTCTAAATGACTTGAATACATTTCAAATGATAAATGTATCTTTCAAATGATCTTCCTCACTATTTTTGCCATGTGGGCTTATACCATGATTTACCAAGCTTTGGGGATTTTGAGCTCTTTTATGCATTCCATTGAATTGATATTATATCTTCATTGTTAGTTTTGTTACGAGTATTCATCGTCATTATTATATATTGTTGTCACCATTTGAGCATAAAGTGTTTGTTGACAACCTTGTTGAAACTTCTTCAACTAAATTGTCCCTAACTTCTTACCCATAAATCCTTTTTCTAAGCATTGGTTTGTTTGAATAGCCAAGGAGGATAGAAAGTCAAGTGGAAGGTAACGAAAGATAAAGTGAGACTCAATTTTGGAGTGTGTTGTTGCTTCCAATTGCACACGCAAGTGTACGCGGTCGCACAAATAATATAGTGGCTCTTAAAAGAACCGAATTATCGAACCCAGAAGACTTGTCAATTAATTATTCTTACTAAATTATATTAGTTCTAATTATTTATTTAAAGGGAGGATTTCAAAAGATGAATATATTAACTAAACTAAAAATACAGATAAATTATCTAAAAAGCAATTAACTAAGAAAAGATAGATGTTTACACAATCAATGAATGAATCGATCTAGGATTATAATTTAACTAGCAATCATGTTTAGCATCAATTTCATCAACCTATTTGATTATCTAGCTATTGATTCACATGGTTAAATGTATGATCATGGTCTCCCAACCTCTAATCGCCTACGATAAATAACACCCTAACTACATCGTTGAGCGGGGATAGGATGAATTAAGTACCGAGCATTACGATTTCTTCCTGTATAGTGACCAAGCATGATTTCTAGGTATATCCGTATCCTAGAAACGAATCAACCCTAGCTATTCAGAGTTCAACAAGCTCCTTATATTCCACGTTCTATCCTCTTATTCCTCTCCCGAGTTCAATTCGGACAATATGTTTATTTCAATCGTGATCAAGCATCAAAATAGTAATCACAAGAATATAAGAATAACTAATATGATAAACAAATCATGCCGAATCAATATCACTAAACAATCATCTTGTAAGTAAATATAATCCAAGAACGAGAAGTTTAACTCCACATAGACATAGATCAATTACAACAAATCATTCAAAGAAAAGATGTAAAATAAAATAAAAGAGAAGAAAAGAAGAAACCCAAAATCAAAAGTTATTTTCACATTGTATCCTCCTCTCCCTCCTAATAATTATTCTTATGGACTATTTATAGATGTAGGAAATCATGATTAAAATAATTGAGTCCAAAATAAATTAGGAATCCAAAACCAAACGGAATTGGATTCCTTTTTATTTTCGGCGTGAACCAGTGCTCCACCGCCTTCAACATGCTGTTGCGGCTCTTCAGTGACTGCCACGTGGAATTTTCCAATTCCAATTCCAATTCTACTTCAACCAATATATATATTATTTTATAAAGTTTAATCCATTAAGTTGCTTGCTTGATTTTCTTCTTCAACCCTCCATATTTAATTCGTTTTAGCTTCAAACTTCTTCCACTTTACACCAATTTACTCCTACAAATAAAATAACACTATTTAGCACAATTCATAAATTTCATGCTCAAAAAGGACAAATATAAATAATGATTAAAAATATGTATTTTGGCCTCACATCAACACCCCACACTTAAACTTTTGTTCGTCCTCGAGCAAACATTAAAGCTCTTCTCAAAATTCAAAACATCAAGTACAATTCTCAATCATTATGCAAGATATCCAAGTAACAACAAACCTCTAACCTCCTAACCTCAAAGAAGGACTTTGAACTCATCAAATTTAAGCTTACTCACCTATTTTCATCAAAGAAAGTTAATAACATCGCTTATCTATCATGAAACAAGTGCCCTCACAAGAAGAAATAGTCCACACACTCAAATCAAAATATTGAATATAAATTAAGGACTTAACATCAAAGAACAACTCACACTCAGAAATAAAATTCACATGTATGCACAAAGAACCATATGCTTGCCCATTATGTACATCTCCACTAATTAAGCATGCTTGAATAGAATCAAATAGGACTTTAACGGGTTGTAGTGTAGTCTAGGGGACGGGTAGGAAACTATATAATAGTGACTTACATTTCCTTAAACACTTTGCAATTTTAGACCTCATCACCCATTATTTTCTTCTATTTATTTTCAGCCCTCTCTTCAACAATTATTTCATAAGTAATTCTCATCATCTCAAGAATGTTTCAATCATTTTTTTTTCTCTTTTTTTTTTTTTTTAAGTTTTCCTTCATAATAGTCACCCTCAACTTACGTATTTTACACGCGTTAAGGTGTCCGATGTCCTTGGAAGTCCTTGCAAATCTACATACGCTCACACATTCAGACCCAATCTAAAAGAAAAGGGAAGTCGTAGCCTACCTGTAGGACGAACACGCGTGCTCCAAACTACTCCGTCAGAGCTTTTTTTTCGAACGGACTCGGATCGCTGCCATACTATCAAAAACAGAATCACAACGTTGTTACGGTCGTTTAGATACTAATTTCGCAAGAAATGGAGGTGGACTAATTTCGAGGTAAAAAAAAGGGGAAAGTGGGACCCACACCGGAAATTCTGAAATTAACCCCAAAAATAGGTTCTAAAGAGTTCCCTAATCTTGTGTTACAAATTGGAACACAATTCGGGGCTCGGAACAGTCCCAACACGAACATGCAACGAAAACCCAAAATTACGCTAAAAATGAACAACAGTAGCAGCTGCTATTTACAAGAAATTACCAGAAACGAGGGCCCAACTGCTAAAACCAACCACACCATGATGATCCTCATGAAAAACCCCACAATCTAGGCTCTTGAATCACCAAATTCAGAGCTAAAATGGCCAAGAAATAATCTTCCAAAATTTCCTAAAAATGAGCTTGAAAATGAGCTATGGCAGCAGCTAAAACATAATTTTTACCTCCAACGAAACTTCAAATATGAATTCCAACCATGCCAACAGGTTCTACTCGAAATATCACTCAAGATAGCCCCAAGAATCACCGAAATCAGACCTAAAATGACTGAGATATCAAGTCTCAAAAATTCCCAAAATCAAGCTCACAAAAAAGGGTCGTGGCAAGCAGGTATTTCACGAAATGGAGATGCCAAATCAGATTCCGAGCTCACCAATGCGTTCCTTGTGAAAAAACACCACAAGATGGACCTTCGAATCACTAAAATCGGACTTGAAATGAAAGAGTTATGAAGGTTTGAAGTTAAGAAATGAGGCTGAAATGGCCTGCACCAGCTATATATATCAGCTGAAAAGCTAGTTCTTTTTTATGCCAACTTTAAAATCGCCAAATGGGGTGCTCGGGATTCGTTCGAAACTCGATAAAAATAAAATAAATATGCTACCCTACTAAATTCAACATTCTGGACTCAATAGTGCAGTCAAAATTTCCATCAGAGGTCATCTCGATAAAAAGTGGGTCCCACTACCAAAGATCATTTTAAACCAAAATCCACCGAGCGGCTCGGAATGAGTCCGGAGGCCTCGGGAGTCGAACAAAAGGTTGTTCTAGACCAAACTCGACATTCCGGGGTAACTGCGCTGTTAGAATTTTCATTCAAACACGTTTTCCAAGAATGTTGACTAAAGTTAACCGCTGGCCAATTTTCAAGGCTAAAATGCTAAAAATGGTTTAAACTCACACCAAAAGCCTCGGGACTCGAGTCAACCACACTCCTAGTCTAATTTGGCCATTTCGGAGCTGATGGAACTGTTAGAATTCCATTCTAAGGTCGTTTTCGTGATGAACAGACTAAAAGTCACTTTACAAGCTTCAAGTCCTCTAAAACATGAAAAGCTGTACAAAATCCAAACGAACGACCAGGCGACCGAACTGTCAGTGCTAGCAAATCATAAATGACTTGGGGTCACTGTAGACAATCTCTAACTGATGAAAAGAAGGCAGGTACACAGAAATGACCTAAAGGGTCATTACAACATCCATTACTAAAAGAACTTTCGTCCGCGAAAGTAAGGATAAGGATATACCTGAGGGCTCAAATAAGCTGGGGAACTGCTCCCGCATCTCTTGCTCGGTCTCCCAGGTAGCCTCTTCGACTGGACGGTGTCACCACTAGACCTTAAATGTAGGAATGGACCGGGAACGGAGCTGACAAACATCTCTGGCTAATATGGCTACCAGCTTCTTAACAAAGGTCAGTCTGTCATCCAACTCAACTGAATCGTATTGTAGCACATAAGACTCCTCTGGAATATACCGGCGTAGCATCGATACATGAAAAACTAGGTGTATAGCTGAAAATAAAGTACGTAGGGCTAACTCATAGGCAACATCACCAGCCCTCCTCAGGATCTCAAAAGGCCCAATATATCTGGGGATAAGCTTTCCCCGCCTGCCAAACCTTATCATGACCTTGAAGGGCGACACTGATGAGTCCACGATTTGGACTCATTTAGGGCTTTATTTTAATAGATTTAATGTCCTCAAATGTATATTTTGTCCAATAACTGATGTAAATCCTTGACTTTCAGGTATTTGTATTGAGGAACAAAGCATGGACACTAATGAGCAAAAAGGAACAAGGCAGCTGAAAGAATGAAGAAAAGAAAGCTTGATGATCGCCTAACCCATTGGGCGAGTCGCCGAGTGACCATGATCTCACCTAAAGTTTCGCGTGCCAAGCCATGAAGGAGAAAATCAAGTCGGCGATAGAAAGGAGAAGTCGGTGAGTCACCGAACGGTTCTACGATGCAGTGCTAGATCGCCCAAAGTTACAGAACTTGAAGATGCTGAAGGCCAAAGTAAAAAGGCGATGGAATAGACCAAAGGGCGTATCGCCGAGTGGATCGGGGATCCTGACTTGTTGCGCTGAATGGTCCTTCGCAACACATTTTTGGAGACTATAAATACATTTTTAAATTTTGAGTTTAGTATCTATCTAGTTTTCCATAATCTAGTTTCTTTCTATAGAATCAGTTTTAGAACTCTAAGTTTGGAGACAATATTTTTCTTAGCTTTGAAGATTTCCATTTGTGAGAAATTGGAAGTGGGTCTTTGAAATTCTTCAACCTTGACCTTCGCAAAGACAAAATTAATCGTACCAAGTTGATGGAAACACAATTTGGTAACGATTTCTATCTTTTAATGATGTCTAGCTAAAACCCCAATTCTTGGGGTGTGATTATGGGTTGATTTAGCTGCTGGGGTTTATTTATAGTTTAAATGCTGTTTAAAAGTGATTTCGATTAGTAATTGTGGTTTAATTTAAAGGGTTGTAGTTGCAAATTCAATTCTAACTTCGTGTTTTTGACTTGCTCGAGAGAGAGGTTTTAAAACCAAGACTACTAATTTGATGGTCTGTGGGTATTGGGTTTTCATGGGTTCAGCTCAAGAGAGTGAATCCTAAACCCTTTTCCACACATTCAGCTTGAAAGAGTGAATGGACTAAAGCAAAGGCTGTTCTTAATTGCTACTCATTGGTGTTCGAGAGAAGCCAATTTGATTCGGGGTAAATTGTTCGAGAGAAAGTTTATCCCCACTGAAATCTAGCTTATATACTGATATACAACTATTTACTATCAATTGCAATTACCCATTTGTCTACCTTAGCTCATAATCCAATCACATCCCAAGAACTTGTCTCTTTACTTGTTTATTCGTGTTATTTGTCACTGTTGTAGTTGATAATTAGAATCAAAACCCCTCATATTTGACACTTGTGTCAGCCTTAATTTGAAATCATGCTTTTATTCGTAAATGTTTTTACCTATGATTGACTTGAACATATTTGTACTTGGCTCTTGAATCTTAAGCACGTACCACTCTCCATGGGATTCGACCCCAACTCACTTAGTTGGGTTCTATTACTGACTAATGATCGATGACACTTAGTATTGGAAGAAGTGTCCTAATACGTGAAATCAAAATGGCGCCGCTTCCAGGGAGTGGTGTTGTTTAGGATTTTTTAGTTAAGTTGAATTTTGTTCTTGTTAATTATATTGAACTTACCTTATTTTTAGTTTTAGTTTTTTTGTTGCTGTCTTGAGCAGAAAATTGGAGCATATCTAATATCAACAGTGACCCAATGGACCACCCTCCTTTGAGATTGATGATTTTTAGGGATAACATCCTAAATTTCAAACAATTGGTGGGCGAGTTCATTTTCGAGTTGTGGCTAAGGTTTAAGATCCTACTGCAACAATACCCAACTCATGGAATTTCAGATAAGATGCTTCTGGAATGCTTCTACAGGGGTCTGGACCCCGACAATAGAATAGTGGCTAACCAACTTTCTTCAAGTTGTTTGCTTGGACAATCCTATGAATCAACATCCCAACTCCTTGATTGTGTGGCCAAGACCAACAAGGAGACAAACAAAGACCAACACTTGGCCATATTGTTAGGTCAGCTGGATATCTTGGCCAAAAAGTTCAAGGAACTCGAAGTAGTGTCCAAGAGGAAGGACATGTACATTGCCCCTCATGAGCGTCGAAAGATGAAGAAACAAGAGCGTAGGCAAATTGAAGCTGTCCTCTTACTCATTCTACACAAAGTTGAAAAACACGACAAAGTGTTGGAGGAGTTACGGGAGAATTTCTTGATGCTGAACCAAATGACAACCTCTCATGCCATGCTTATTCAGCTACTAGGGTCCCAAATGGACCAAGTGTTGTGTCACCTCTTCCCAGAGCCGGAAGAGGGGTTGCCTTATGAAAATGAGGCAAACCCCACTAATGAAACTTAACTGGGACTTGCGTCATGCCACGACATTAACTAAGGCGCTTCTTGGGAGGCAACCCAAGCGTTTATCGCTTTATTTTTGTTTTAGAAATAATGGTGTGTTGATTGTGTAGGTTGAAGTGTCGAAAGTGTTAGAAAGAGAGATTGGTGAGATAAAAGCCCAGTCGGTGAATTGCCGAAGAGGTCGGCGAGCCCGACCTAGACCACCGTTGGACTCAAAACATTTTCAAAGTGGAGTATGTAAAACTCGGCGAGCACATGAGCAACTTGGCGAATCGCCGACTGGGTCAGCGATCACGATCTAGTCCACTGTTTGGACCCCCACATTAACTAGAGGTCCTATAAAACTCGGCGAGGTAAGTGCCCACTCGGCAAGAAAAATTAATGTCGCTGAATGGGCGAGAACTGAACGATTTTTAAAGGCAAAGGTTTAAACTTTCAAACTCTTCACTTTCTCTCACTTTTAATCTTCCCAACTCACACTCGCATAGTATTATCTATATTTCTTGCATTTTCATCGTATTTGAGTTGTTGATTGTGTGTCGGAGTGGATTACTTTGCCGCCTAGCATTTCAATCTTGATTATTTGGCATCTAAGGTTGGTTTTCCTAACCCCAAGTTTATTTTTAGAAATTTTGTACTTATTTGCAATGATCTTATCTTAGTGATGTGTGCTGGGCATCTATGATCTTAATTGTTTCCGTATGTGCCTGTGTTAATTCGAAAATCTTGCCCGTACTGTTTATGTGGTTGAATTCCCATGATTTTGTGCCTTAAAATTGGTAAAGATTTGTTGGGTTGTGCTTGCATGTTGTTGGGTCTAGTTAGGTGAAGTCTAAGTAGCTCGTATTTGTGCCAAGTAACATATTTTTCCCAATGATGGAGCGATTGATATCATTCTTAAGGGCAAAAGTCATCAAATAGCCAAATTTGGCAAAATCGAGAGAAGTCTGAGTATCCCGGGGTAATGGGTGTATTGGGTCTGAACTTAGTTTGATAAAGTGCATGCTTTGATTTTGTTTTTGGGGGTTGTGGGGTTGAATTTGAGAAGTTGGGTTGAAAGTAGGCACGTTGGGTCGTTTGGCGAGCTGGGTCGACCAGGTAGCCTCTTCGACTGGACGGTGTCACCACTAGACCTTAAATGTAGGAATGGACTGGGAACGGAGCTGACAAACATCTCTGGCTAATATGGCTACCAGCTTCTCAACAAAGGTCAGTCTGTCATCCAACTCAACTGAATCGTATTGTAGCACATAAGACTCCTCTGGAATATACCGGCGTAGCATCGATACATGAAAAACTAGGTGTATAGCTGAAAATAAAGTACGTAGGGCTAACTCATAGGCAACATCACCAGCCCTCCTCAGGATCTCAAAAGGCCCAATATATCTGGGGATAAGCTTTCCCCGCCTGCCAAACCTTATCATGACCTTGAAGGGCGACACTGATGAGTCCACGATTTGGACTTATTTAGGGCCTTATTTTAATAGATTTAATGTCCTCAAATGTATATTTTGTGCCAATAACTGATGTAAATCCTTGACTTTCAGGTATTTGTATTGAGGAACAAAGAATGGACACTAATGAGCAAAAAGGAACAAGGCAACTGAAAGAACAAAGAAAAGAAGGCATGATGATCGCCTAACCCATTGGGCGA
This sequence comes from Solanum acaule, assembly GCA_036250505.1. Classification (NCBI taxonomy): domain Eukaryota; kingdom Viridiplantae; phylum Streptophyta; class Magnoliopsida; order Solanales; family Solanaceae; genus Solanum; species Solanum acaule. The sequence continues at coordinate 26,603 of JAJOOR010002979.1, forward strand.
GTCGCCGAGTGGCCATGATCTCACCTAAAGTTCCGCGTGCAAAGCCATGAAGGAGAAAATAAAGTCGGCGATAGAAAAGAGCAGTCAGCGAGTCACTGAACGGTTTCACGATGCAGTGCTAGATCGCCGAAAGTTACAGATATTTAAGATGCTGAAGGCCAAAGCAAAAAGGCGATGGAATTGACCAAAGGGCGGATCGCCGAATGGATCAGTGATCCCGACTTATTGCACATAATGGTCCTTCGCAACACATTTTTGGAGACTATAAATACATTTTTAAATTTTGAGTTTAGTAACTATCTAGTTTTCCATAATCTAGTTTCTCTCTATAGAATCAGTTTTAGAACTCTAAGTTTGGAGACAATATTTTCCTTAGATTTGAAGATTTCCATTTGTGAAAAATTGGAAGTGGGTCTTTGAAATTCTTCAACCTTGGCCTTTGTAAAGACGAAATTAATCGTACCAGTTGATGGAAACACAATTTGGTAACAATTTCTATCTTTTTATGATGTCTAGCTAAAACTCCAATTCTTGAGGTGTGATTATGTAATTATGGGTTGATTTACCTGTCGGGTATTGTTAATTGATAGTTTAAATGTTGTTTAAAAGTGATTTCGATCAGTAATTGTGGTTTAATTTAAAGGGTTGTAGTTGCAAATTCAATTCTAACTTTGTGTTTTTGACTTGCTTGAGAGAGAGGTTTTAAAACCAAGACTACTGATTTGATAGTCTGTGGGTATTGGGTTGTCATGGGTTCAACTCGAGAGAGTGAATCCTAAACCCTTTTCCATATATTCAGCTCGAGAGAGTGAATGGACTAAAGCAAATGCTGTTCTTAATTGCTGCTCATTGGTGTTCTAGAGAAACCAATTTTATTCGAGGTAAACTGTTCGAGAGAAAGTTTATCCCCACTAAAGTCTAGCTTATTCACTGATTTACAACTATTTACTATCAATTGCAATTACCCATTTGTCTACCTTAGCTCATAATCCAATCACATCCCAAGAACCCATCTCTTTACTTGCTTATTCATCTTATTTGTCGTTGTTGTAGTTGATAATTACAATCAAAACCCCTTATATTTGACACTTGTGTCACCCTTAATTTGAAACCATGATTTTATTCTTAAATGTTTTACCTATGATTGACTTGAACATATTTGTACTTGGCTCTTGAATCTTAAGCACGTACCACTCTATGTGGGAATCGACCCCAACTCACTTAGTTGGGTTTATTACTGACTAACGATCGTTGACACTTAGTATTGGAAGAAGTGTCCTGATACGTGAAATCAGACACCCGCAAGAATACCCGATCACCAACACCAAAACACATAGGACGACGTATGTAGTCAGCATAACTTTGGTGCCTGCTCTGAGTTGTCCTCAACCTATCCTGGATCACCCGAACTTTCACCAAAGCCTTCTAGAGTAAATCTATACTATACAGCCTGAGCTCCGAGGACTCAAACCAACCAACTGGAGTGCAAGAACGCCTACCATATATGGCCTCAAATGGGGCAATCTGAATGCTCGAGTGGTAGCTATTGTTGTACGCAAACTCCGCCAAGGGTAAAAACTGATCACATTGACCCCCAAACTCCAACACACAGCCCCGCAACATGTCCTCCAGGACCTGAACAGTGCGCTCCAACTAGCTATCGGTCTGTGAGTGGAAAGCAGTGCTGAGATCAACCCTGGTCCCAACTCTCTCTGAAATGCTCTCCAGAAACTGGATGTAAACTGAGACCCTCGATTTGATATGATGGACACCGACACACCATGAAGATGGACTATTTCCTGAATATAAACATGGGCCAACCGCTCTGCACTGAATGTAGATCAAACTGGGAGGAAGTGACGAACTTGGTCAATCGATCAACGATGACCCAAATACTATCAATGCCTTGGGATTCCGAGGTAATCCCATCACGAAGTCCATGGTGATACACTTCCATTTCCATTCAGGAATGGGTAATCTCTGAACTTCGTTGGAAGTGTATCACAAAGAGCCATCAAATTGGAGAACCCCATCTAAGCCTATAGTAGCCTGGCCACCATCACCTTGTAACACCCCGTCTCTGAGTGCTGCCAATGACTCATCCTCGTACTGTCTGGCACATATACGATCAAATAGTGAAGACTGAGGCCCGATAAAGGCCATTACTCGCCTGGAATCTGAAATATCTAATTTGATCATCCTGTTAGCTAGACACTGAATGTCTAAAGCTAGTGGCTGCTCCACGGTAGGCAAGTAAGCCAAGCTACCCATACTTCCTACCTTCCGGCTCAAGGCGTCCGCTACTACATTTGCCTTGCCCGGATGGTAGAGAATATTAAGATTCCTCTAACTAATAATGTACTGTAGGTTGTGGTGGTTGTGTAAATCTCATAGTGAACCCCATATAGGTAGTACCTCCAAAGCTTAAGCGCGAATACTATTGCTGCCAACTCTAGATCATGAGTGGGGTAGTTGCGCTCGTGTACACTTAACTGTCGGGAGGAATAATCAATAAAACGGCCCCGCTTCATCAAAACACACCCTAGACCAACACTGGAAGCATCACAATATACGGTAAAGCCATCACCCTCAACTTGAAGAGTGAGGATAAGAGCGGTAGTAAGAAACTCCTTGAGCCTTCGAAAGCTCAACTCACACTCCTCAGACCACACAAAAGGAACACCCTGGCGAGTCAATCGAGTCAAAGGTGCAGCAATAGTGGAGAAAACCTTAACAAAACGCCTGTAGTATCCATCCAGTCCAATGAAGCTCCTAACCTCAGTCACGGAAGTGGGCCTAGCCCAACCACGAATGGCCTTAATCTTCGTCGGATCCACCATAATACCATACTTGGACATTACGTGCCCCAAAAATGTCACAGACTCCAACCAAAACTCACATTTTGAGAACTTGGCATAAAGTTGTTGGTCTCTCAAAGTCTGGAGCACAATCCTCAGATGCAGAACATGCTCCTCTCTTCTCCGCGAGTATACACGAATATCATCGATGAAATGATCTTAGGAAACAATTTGACATTATACCTCTTGTGTGGCCAACCTTGTGAGTGTATGAACTTTGCTTGAACACCCCTTGAGCCTTACCCTTTCCTTGGAAGAAACTTGATGTAATTGTGACCCTTCTTTATCCATTCACCCAAGATCCTCATGAAATGTGGTTTGTTTGAATAGCCAACTTAGGTCAAAAGCCTAAGTTGGGGATGTGGTGAAAAGAGAAGGTAAATCAAGAAGCGTGAAGAAATCCCCCTTTATCAATGGTTTTGAAAAAAATGAAACTCTTCCATACAAAAAAAGAGAGAAAAGAAGAAAAAGAAAAATAGAATGAAAAAGTTGTGGAATAAAGTTGTGAAAGTTGCAAAAGAAATGGGGTACCCGGTATTCCTTGAAAAGTGAATAATGGGGTGAATTTTGAGCATGAATGAGAATGATGAAGAAAGGAAAGAAAGTGATTTTCATACTACATTTCATGGAGATAGCAACCATTGTGCCTAAATGACCATACCTTTGCACTCAGCCCCATTACAAGCCTTGAAAAAACTTTTTTGATATCCAGAGAGCTAAAGGCGAATTTTGATTGGAAAATAAGGGCAAACCTATGGGTGAAGTCTTGCATGTGTTCATCTTTGTGAGTGTGAGAGTTGTATGTGATTCTGGAGCTTTAAAGTGTTGAACAATTGTGTGTGAATGTGGAATCATCTTTGTTGTGAGGGCATTTGAGTACCGCTGTTAAGCTTGAACACGCATTTGAAGCAAGTATTGCGAACTTGAGAATCTTTGATAATGGCGAGTCACTACTTGAATCATTGAGTGCACAATTGTTCCTTGCATAAGTAAGTTGAGTCTCGTTGTGTGCATTCATGTTTTGAATCTGTTGTAACACTGTTTGAGACATCCTTGTTGAATTGCTGAACTTAAATTTTACTTGAGGACAAGCAAAAGTTTAAGTTGGGGGTGTTGATGAGTCCGAGATTTGGACTCATTTAGAGTTTTGTTTGTATAGAATTAGTGTCCTCAAATGCTCAATTTATGCCAATGACTGATGTAAAACCCTTGATTTTCAGATATATGGGTTGAGGAACAAAGCAAAGACAGAAATGGGCAACAAGGACAACACAAGCTGAGAAAGAGAAGAGGAAAATCAAGCTTGATGATCCCCGAGATCACCTAAATTTATAGAACCTTGAGACTAGATTAGGAGTAACTTTGGCGAGCAACAGTTCTATTCGGCGTGTCGCCGATCACATCGATGGAGGATGAACTCGTCACCAAAAGTACTGATGGAGATCTAGATAAGTGCTGATGGGCGAGATAAAGGGAAAAATGGCGCATCACAGAATGAAATGGCGATCCCGGTCTGGCTAGCCTAAAATTACAGTGGTTGGACTAAGAAGATGTGAAGAATGAAGGCAAGACGAAGGACAATCGTTGAGTCGCCGAATGGTCGGCGAAGCCCGACTTACCTCGCCGATTGGTCCCAATGAGCCACATATCAAACTTGTATAAATTGATTTTTGCAATAGAGAGAAAGTACTCAGAAAACATGAGAAACACATGATAGAGAACAAAAACACTACCATTGTGGATTTTAAGTGATTTTAACAAAGTTTTTCCTTTGGGTTTTGTAATAGAGAAGATTTTAATTTTAACTCTTGAATTTCGTTTACCCAACAATGAAAACTTGGCAGGTATTGAATTTCATCTTTTCACTACGATTGGCTAAAACCCTAACCTTGGGGGTTTGACAATGTGACCAATTGTTGCATTTGACTAAATGGGTGTTATCAATTAGGGAATTTTGGTGTTAATTTGAAGTGGGTCTGAATTATTACTGTGGTTTGATTTCATTATTGCATATTTAGTATAATACAATTCAGAGTTTTGTGCTTCCTCGAGAGAGAAGTACAGAGCCACAGTAATTTGGCATCCTTAGTAGTGGGTCATGATGGTTTCAGCTTAAGGAAAGTAAAACCCAAGATTCAACCTTTGTATATAGATCGAAAGAGTGGATTTGATGAGAAAGTGGCTGGACGTCTTATGGATTGTGTCGAGGTTCGAGAGAACTCAACGAAAATGAGGTAATTGTTGGTAATGATGTACACCCATTAAGTTGAATGTGACAATTGGTTAGTCAATCCCCCAAGTGTTCTCCTGAGAGAGTCAACCACACTTCTAGATTAATTTTGCCATTTTGGAGCTGATGGAACTGTCAGAATTCCATTCTGAGGCTGTTTTCCTGATGAACTGACTAAAAGTCACTTTTTAGGCTTTAAGGCCTCTAAAACACGGAAAGTTGCACAAAATCCAAACGAACGACCAGGCGATCGAACTGTTAGTGCCAGCAAGTCATAAATGACTTGGGGTCACTGTAGGAAAGCTCTAACCGATGAAAAAAGGTGGGTACAGAGAAATGACCTGGAGGGTCATTACAAATTATACACAAAATAAAAATAAAATTGTGATTAATTCTATCCAATTGTGTTTATTTTCATAGAAACCTGTTATTAGCTTTAAAATTTTAAACAAAAAAAAAGTATAATCAATGAAAGGTATGTGATGCTTCATTATATTTTTGGCACGTAAGATAATGAATTTCATTTGCATTCTATTAGAAAGAGAGATTCTGTAAGGTAATGTGTTGATTTGAGATTCACATCAATGAGACCGAATTGAGATTTTATGATTCAGTACTATGAGATCGAAATAAGATTAATGTCATTTAAGATGAACCAACCTATCCATGATTGTTTAGCACTATTGATGTCACGACCCGGGGGTACACCCCAGATGCGACACGGCGTACTCGACCCCGAAGGGGTCTAATACAAGCCTCATAGCATTCTTGAACATAAGAACATAGGAAAATAGAGAAGAATTTAAAACTTCCTTTACAATCAAAGACATTTTCATTAAAAGCAAGCGGAAGACTTTCTAGACTTTAAACACTATGTCTCAAACCATCTAATACTTTGAATACAACATTGGGACTTAGCCCTTACAAAAGCTTTAACATAAACTAAAAGACATAAAAGGAACATGATGGATTTTGTCCTCGAAACTATGAGGACTCACCAAGTCTTCATCTTCAAGCACCTTAGAAACCTATCCTTCAAGCATAGAACACCAATATCTCCAAGCCCTACACTTTAGTAAGAAAAGGGGGAGAATGGGGTTAGCACATTAGATGTACTAAGTATGATGATCATGCAAAAACATACTTAAAAGGACATTTTGGTTGAAAGTCATGCTTTATGCCATTTTAGTAAAACTTCATGAACATTTATAAAAGAGGCATAATATAAGTCACAACCAACATACAAGTCACATTTTCACATTAGAACAAGATCAACATATAAACCTTTACCTTTACCTTAAGCCTTCACCTCAAGTAACCCTCAAGCTATACCTTGTGCAATGTATGGATAGCGTCCCATACCACCACCCACACTAAGGTACCACCTTAAGGTCACCAAAAGTTAACTTACCATTCATCCTTTCCACCTTTACACAATAAAGCATTTAAGAGAAATAAACATTACATGAATCACATCATCACATTAACACCAACATCTAAGACAACTCTAAGTCATACTTGTGCAATGTTCAAGTAGCATCCCATACTAGTACTCCCACTAAGTACTCCTTTGAAGTCACCCTAGACAAGGCACATTCATATACAATAAGTCATGACAAGGAAGTAACTCATAATACAATCCAAGTATAGCATGAATCATTTACATTTAAGCATATAAGATTCAACATTGCTCAGTAGCTTCATTTAGAGGACCTTCATTCATTAGACATTAGACCAACATTCTTCATTAACTTCATTTAGAGGACACTTCATTCATTAGTCATGAAGACTTAGAGAACTCACTATAACCCTCTTGAAGTCTACTCGTGCCATGTATGGATAGCATCCCATACTACTACCCACACTTTATAGAACTCCTCAAGAAACTATAATGCACATCTCACATGATGGGAACAAGCATTTAACTGACATAAACCATGAGAGCTAGATCATGAAATCTGATGTACTATCCCACATCGTAAGGGTTGGTCTACTTGCCTAAGGTAAACCGATATTTAGCTTAAATGGATCCACTAGCTAGATTTATGTGGGCACATAGTTAAGGGACAAAGAGATTGCTACTAGATACCCCGCCTCAACTCACGTGAGGGCATCCATCTCAAGAGATTGCTACTAGAAACCCCGCCTCAACTCATGTGAGAGCTTCCATCTCATTCAATATCCTCTCGGTGCTTTGCCTACATTCCCATACAGTATTTTAACATTCATTACATTAAGGGATAAGATATTGTTACTAGACACCCCACCACAACTCACGTGAGGGCATCCATCTCAAGAGATTGTTACTAGAAACCCCACCTCAACTCACGTGAGGGCCTCCATCTCAAACCCATCATTCATTTATTGGATAGCTCATAGATTCAAAGATGAGAATAGCCTTTCATCTAAGAATCCCATTATCGTTCATTAGTGTAAGATTGAGAATATCCTTTCAATCAACACGTCATTATCATTCGATAAAGTACAATTGAGAATAGCCTTTCAATAGACTCAACATTCATTAACATTATCATTAAACTCATTCATTCATTCATTCATCCATGAAAAGGCTACCAACATTAGATCTTCCAATTCAAGACATTAAGACATTAAGTCAATATATACTCATTATATAAGAAAAGGATGCCTAAGCCTACCAATTCAAGAGAACACATTCAACATTTCTTTATAGAACCCTTCACATTCCATCATCAACATTCATGAGTAGTAATAGAGGTATAACATTCAATGTTAACACAATTAGCTTTTAAACATGATTATCATTCTATCATTGAAATCACATGCAAATCTTTCACATCACATTCACATATACAATATCGTGATAACACTTCAATTCCTCAAACTATGCCTTCAAGGCCATGATCACAATGTACATAGTAAGTAAACACCTCCACCTTTCAAGTGGATCAACAATTCAAGCACAATTCTACTTTATCATGAAATTAGGTCAAACTTGCCCTTTCAAGGCTATGATAAAAAATCCTCAATTCACCAACAATTCACCATAATTAGGCATAGATGATGATACAATTCAAAAATCTAAGTCAATCTAGGCATAAATCCATCAACATTCATTTATAATCAACAAACCCACTTCATAAGTCACAATTTAGGAATTGAGAGAAATCATGGGTTCATAGAGTATTTTCATCTTAAATAATCAATTAAACATCAATATACATAATTTATCATTTGAAAACGTTTGATGCAAGAACCCATTAGATTGAGTAAAACCTAGGGTTTTTGTGAAACTTGAAAACCTTGAAAACTTCTTTGAAATTGACTTTAGGGTGAAAGCTAACCCTAGATGAAGGATCACCATACCTTAATAGATGAAATCCATGAAAATCAACTCAATTAGCCTTCCTCTTCAAGCCCTAAGTCTTCTTCTTCTCTTGGTCTTCAATGGAGTTTTAGAGAGAAGATATTTTGAGAGGGTGGGTTTTGATTTGGGGAAATTGAAGAATGAAATCTAAAATAGGGTTTTAATGTTTTAATACTCTTGAAATACCATATAATACTTAAAATAACATTCCATACACTTATTAAGACTTAGGGTGAATTTACTAATTCACCCCCACAATGGCCGAGAATTTGACAGATTGCAGGTGTGAACCACGAGTCCTAGACTCACGGACCACTTTTCACTTCATTAACAATATTTCATCAACCCTTCTTTATTCAAGGCATCACTTCGATAGAAAGGGTTTCAGATTATAAATTTCACCGTCTCAGGATTTCAGACCAGTCACAAGCCACACAACCACACAATCAACCACATAGAGAACTTCACAATATCACTCAATGAATATCAATTGCTATTAATAGTCTATCTATCACATAGAATAAACCATAACCTACTTCCACCGAAGAACTGAAGTCAAGCAAACTACTCCTCCAATGCTTGCCCTTTCTTCAATGCCTCCGAACCTTTCCAATCTATCAAGTATATGTGCATAATTTGTAAGTTAACGTGTCTATAAACACTCATATTATTCTATGTCTAGCCTAGACCCAAAAACTCACCTAATTCTATAATCAATCTCCTAAAGTTCAAACCTAAGGGTAAGTCTTAATTCCTCCAATTAGCATATCTTTAATGGAATTCAAATAATATAGACCTAATATTTAATTACCTATCTCAATTAATTAAAACTTAGACCCTAATATGATAATTATAAGGAACAAATCTAGAAATAAAACCCATGACGCCACATTATGACCAAACTCATGGGAATCTCTGAATGTTAGACCATACACCAAATCTTTCTATATGCCAATACCTGACACAATCATATGGTAATCATTATTAATGGTGGCAACGAGAACGCTACACAACAACTTGTAACCAAATTCGCCAATTTTCTTTTCTTTTCTTTATCAATCTAATTAAGATTTTTTATCTATCCAGCAATTTACATTATAAATTCAACACATTAAAAATTTAACTATTGTCTACTACTTGAAGAATTGGAGAAAACAATCTCACCTGAAGTCGTGCCCTCCAAATTTCCTTTACGATCTTGCGCCTGCCTCTATTTTATCTTCTTTCTTCTACAGACTATTTATTACCCTAATTATTTAAAGACTAATTATAAAAGTGGTAAAAGTGACCCACTATTAATTTTAATGCTATCTTCTTTAACCACCAACTAAATTAATTATTAAAACTACCCCACTAATTTCATAATTATAATTATGAAATAGTCCAAAAATCACATTTAGAATCTATCGGAAAATATTTTATGAAATAAAAAGCTCTAGTATTCAAAACGACCAAATGGGTCGTTACATTAGATACCAATTTGCCCATCGTTCGTCCTTGAACGATCAAAAGAAGGCGAGGGTAAGAAAGGGTAGTTGTCTCAACAATTACTCCACAATATTAGTACCCAATGTCTCATCTCAAAAGTATCGAACCAACCAACTGGAGATGTACACCTCCTCCCATACAATGCCTCAAATGGGGCCATCTCAATACTCTAATGATAACTATTGTTGTATGTAAGTTCAAATAACAACAAAACTATTCCCAAGTGGACTCTTCAACTGACCGATTCTTCCACTAAACCTTGACACAACCATCAGGACAAATATTTTCTAACATAACCATGATAAAATCCTAAATCAATATTGGTTACAACCAGGAGTGAACCTAAACCAACCACCACACTCGTAATTCATCAACCATCACAGACCTTATCAAGATTACATCCTCACAACATAATATTTCCTCGAGCTTAAGCTACAAAATATGATCTTTAGACATCAAGTAATCATCAAGGAAAATTGAACTCATCTGATCCAAAAATGGAAATGATCAAGTAACCACCATCGAGTGATACACCCAAGCATACAAAACCTCTAACAACACTGTCGAAATGCTAGATTAGTAGCTATTATAAACAAACATTAAGACTGACAAAATTATACACAATGGTCCCCACATTCAATCACACATAACCAAAACATGATACTGATGATGAGATAAATCTTAAGTCTATCGAACAACTGCAAATTTTCATGGTAGCTCTCCTATAAATTCTCATAAGCAAAGTTGTGCATGTTGAATCACTAGTATACTTCAACTATCCCAAACAACACCAAATCTTCCATAACATGAATGAACAAGTCTAACCAAGGCTTCCACCCTACTAGGAGGACAATCACAGAATTAGTACACCCGATCCACTACTAGGGACTCACCCATAGAAGTGAAAACACACACTAACATAGAAAGTGAATCATACTCTAAACCACGCCCATATTGAAGTAATTGGTCACATAAGAGAGTACATAACTAAGGTCGAATAACTCTAGATACTCCTTCCATCGTACCCATATCAAACATTTTCATTCATTCGACTCTATCTCTTTGATTTTCTAGCTACCCACAATCACTAATTTAGTCCCTATTATAATTGCACACATACTTGGTTTATCGAACCCCACATCCACTTCCACATACCATGCTTTAGCTATCATTCTAAACCATCACATACCTCATGCCAACACTTAGGGAAATTCTCGGTCACTCAAATTATTTTGTAAACTATAAACTCATAACCCCTATTCACCGTTAAATGTCTATGTAACGCATCTTAACATTCTATGTAGTCCTATCAATAGAGTAGTATTAATCCAACTCTAAATTCTTAATAACCATGTAGAATTATATCTCACCTTGTACATCATTCTTACCTCATCTATTATAATTTGAGCAATCTAACCCCACGTAAAACTCTAAATTTTCCATACCTCATTGTTTGTCACCCAAACCAAAACTCAATGTTTATAAAGTCAATGATAAACTCCTAGTAAGTCTGTACCAAACTAGTTCACATCTCACAGTCATATCTAAACACATAGGCAAAAATCAATACAACCTACAACTACACCCCAAGGGTTTATACGAGAGGTCTTATTCCTTCACTTTTCTCAAATTCTTCCCATGGTGCAAAAATTTAAATATCTCGACCCTTCAATATATCAAACTCTTGTTTCTCTAGCTTGCTTACCGATCTCATCCGTTTACCAAAAACCCATGACGTTTTACTTCACTCTCTAAATCAAAACTCTGAGGGAAACCCTTCATTAGATCCTTTAACAATCAAAAGTAACACACTTTATGGTCCAAAACATGCATAAGTTCTTTCACGTGCTCAATACCGATGCAATCAATCATTTCTTATCTTACCAATCCATATATTGAAAAAACCTATCACCATAAATGTAAGTATAATGAAAATAAAATTGAAATGTAAATTCAACTGTGTAACTCAATCCTCTTATCTATCAACATTAGCTCATACCTTGAAGATTTTTAGGAATTCATGTATCTTAGCTTATCATTGATCGCCTCTTCATAGATCTTACCATATCCTTCGCTAAAAATTCAATAGTACTCATTACTGAACTCAAAACCACAAAAGAACTTAGCGTCACATTCGAGTTGAACGTATGTACACTCATTTCTCAAGTCTTTTCCAATTGTTTTTAACCAATATGATGAACACGTGACAATATTACCATAACCAAAGAAAATGGATGAAATCCCGCGTCTCTGAATCCAATTCTCAACTCCTCTGAAGATACCTCTTTACCCCTTACAATTAGAGAAAATTATTTTTGCTCCCACCTCTTTCTGAAGGTTACCCTACATTCCATTAATTATTATTTATTTATTTATTATGACTCTAGCTCCTTTAAATTCTATTCGAGCGGCGCCCCAACATCTCTCAAAACTTTCCATACAACCACGTTACTCACTGAATAGTAGAAAATCAGAAACTTAGATACCCACAAGTCATTATTATCATACAAAATTTGTTTAACCAACAATTTGTATTCTATAGTTGCATCTCAATCATAATCCATCACTAACTCGTATTACCATCATGCTCAACAAGCCCTTGTCATTACCAATCAAATTCAAGGGACTAACCCAATTTTATACGCACTTTCTTACTAAAATATTCAATTTCCTTCACCCAAGTATACTCAATGGAACTTTCCTTACCCATAAGCTTGTCATTCTGATATCAATCCACTACTTTGGAGTTTAAGATAAAATCCCTAGTCCTCCTTTGGAATCCTCAAGATACACTTCACAACCTAAATGCATTAATACCGTACCAAAGATCCACCACAAAAAAATCTTAAAAATAAAGCTTAATCCAAGTGTCCGTAGTAACAAACTAGTTGGTTTGTCAAATGTGAATGCCACACTGGATCTTATTATCTGACCATGTCATACAACAGGTAACTCCTTAATTAGTTAGTATTTTCATCTGAAAATCGACGTATTCGTTTTCACATAACCCTAGTACTACCACACCATGAAAGTCAGTTAGCTACCTCACTAGAACATCATACCTATCGATAAAATCGTACCCAAATAGCCCACATATTTCTACCCCTAGAATAGCTGCAAAACATTACCAAATTTGTTTTGTCTTTAGCCCAAGCAATTTGAATTCTTTCTTAGATCAGGTCGATAACAAAAGTAACACACTTCATAAATCTAACGACGTAAGCATTGGTACTACTGTATTAGTCGTATCATGACCCTCTTTAATATACATTCAATCCATGGAATCGTAGTAAATATTCTGACCTCAATTGCGCAACCTAATTTCATCATTCGCTAAACAACCCATACATGTTCTGAAAACTTTACTAACTGTATTTTCTAAAGTAATGATGTTCATTTTCTAGCTGTCCCTTACGAAACTTCTTGGATGTTGTCACATATCTAGATAAAGTACAAAAATTAACCTCATAGGCTGCAACACATACCTTATGTTTCTCTATATTCAAGAAATCATCTCTCCTCTTATCGCTCAAAACAATCAACAATGAAAGCATAAGCATCTTCATAATCAATACACATGAAGAAAGAGGGTTTCAACTTTATGAACTTGATAAAAAAAATCATATTGATCACTAGTCATTACAGACCCTGTAGTCAATAGAGAAAATATACCTATTTCCAAGGACACATTTTTTTTTCTGGTGTTGCTATTTCCACTTCTACTACTATAGTACTAACCATATGTTAAATAGAGTAAAGAAGTTCAGATACCAATTTGTATCACCTAGATACCAATTTGATTCAAGTAGTAGCACGAAAGAAAGAAGGAAAGTAGTTTTCCTAAAGTCCTATAGTCTCTCGAAGAAATGTAAAGGTGTCCCCATACCGTTCCACAAGACTCTACTACACTTGTCCTTGTGTGATGAGATCACCGAACCTAACGCTCTGATACCAAGTTTGTCACGACCCAAACTGAGTCATTAGTGGCACCCACACTTAACCTCCAAGCTAGGCGAACCAATGAATTCAACCCCACCTTATATTTATCATTCAACTTACAAAATACTAACCATAATGCGGAAGCTTAAATCTTATTAGTGTAGGAAACACAAATCCATTAAAGTCAAATATATGTCATTCCCAAAACCTGAAAGTCATCACATCAAGGACATCTACTCTTGAAATACTAAGTCTAAGAGTATTAAAGACACCAAAATAAATGAATAAAATAGTTTATGTCCGCAAACTAAGGACATCATGCCATGATCAAGAGAATCCAGCACGAGCTTGAATGAATAGCTCACCCTGGAACCTGATATGTTGTTGACTGGCTAGAGCCGAGGGAAAGTCAAAGTTGTTGGTACACTCGCTGCACTCCACAAAAGAAACACAAAGAAAAACACAAGTAGGGCTCAATACAGGGCAATATGTACTGAGTAGATATCATCGGCCGACTCAAAATAGTAACTAATATGCATAAAGTAATAGTATAAAATCAACTATAGCACTTAGCAGGTGATAAAGAACAAACAATATGAACAAGTGAGAACTGAAGCAAGTACGTAATCAATCACAATATCAAGCGCACACACGAAGACTCATGCCACCACACCATGCTCATTTGGGAAATGAGTTCTTTGAGATTGAGTACATTCTATTAATTCAATATGCTTTCCTCTTTAATGTTACCGTGTCGGAACGTGACAACCCGAACCAACAATACCGAGTCAGAATGTGACACCCTGATCCAATAATACCATGTCGGAACGTGGCACCCGATCCAATATATCGTTAATTCACCATTTCTTATCACCACTTTTCACTTCATTAACAATATTTCATCAAGCCTTCTTTTTTCAAGGCATCACTTTGATAGAGAGGGTTTCAGATTATAAATTTCACGGTCTTAGGATTTCAGACTAATCACAAACCACAGAACCAAGCCACACAACCACACAATCAAGTACATAGAGAACTTCACAATATCACTCAATGAATATCAATTGCTATTAAGAGTCTATCTATCACATAAAATAAACCATAACCTACCTCCACCGAAGAACTGAAGTCAAGCAAACTACTTCTCCAATGCTTTTCCTTTCCTCAATGCCTCCGAACCGTTCCAATCTATCAAGTATATGTGAATAATTTGTAAGTTAACAAGTCTATAAACACTCATATTATTCTATGTCTAGCCTAGACCCAAAAACTCACCTAATTCTATAATGAATTTCCTAAAGTTCAAACCTAAGACTAAGTCTTAATTCCTCCAATTAGCATATCTTTAATGGAATTCAAATAATATAGACCAAATATTTAATTACCTATCTCAATTAATTAAAACTTAAACCCCAATATAATAATTATAAGGAACAAATCTGGAAATAAAACCCATGACGCCACATTATGACCAAACTCATGGGAATGTGACTATCTCTGAATGTTAGACCATACACCCAATCTTTCTATATGCCAATACCTGACACAATCATTTGGTAATCAGTATTAATGGTGGCAACCAGAACGCTACATAACAACTTGTAACCAAATTCGCCAATATTCTTTTCTTTTCTTTCTCAATCTGATTAAGATTTTTAATCTATCCAGTAATTTACATTCTAAATCCAACACATTGAAAATTTAACTATAGTCAACTACTTGAAGAATTGGAGAAAACAATATCACCTGAAGTTGTGCCCTCCAAATTTCCTTTAAGATCTTGCTCCTGCCTCTATTTTTTCTTCTTTCTTCTACAGACTATTTATTACCCTAATTATTTAAAGACTAATTATAAAAGTGGTAAAAGTGACCCACTATTAATTTTAATGCTATCTTCTTTAACCACCAACTAAATTTATTATTAAAACTACCCCACTAATTTCATAATTATAATTACGAATAGTCCAAAATGCCCATTTAGAATCTATCGGAAAATATTTTATGAAATAAAAAGCTCTAGTATTCAAAATGACCAAATGGGTCGTTACACAAAGTGAGCAAGATCAACAACCTTAAATAATTTGAAATAAGCGATAATAAAATGAGTACTTTCACTTACTATCATATCAAGATTCAATTTTTTTTATCAATAACTACTTATAAATAATACCATTTGTTGAAAATAACATTATTCCAATAGAAACATCAAATTCACTAGCCTTTTGTATAAGCATGAACAAGTTTGGAAATGTGACATATTAGCACCTCCATTAATATAAATTATTAATCAATATTTTTGACGAAGCATTAATGTCACGAACCAATTCCACCGGGCCATGCGGGCACCCACTCTAACACTTAAGTAGGAGAACCCTCCTATCCCAATAGTTGAAAACATGCGAAAAATTAAAGAAAATTGTCAAAATAAGGAAACTCATATCATGTTGTTATAGAACAAGAGTTTAAAACGACTCAAGGTACAAACTTGTAAAGTAATTAACACCAAGGATCTAGTCTAAACAAGTACAAGAGCAACTAAGAGTACAAAGCCAAACATGATTATAAAAAGACAGAACTTCCACCATGCAGAAGGAAAAATAGAAGCTGCTGGAAATTTCTTCATCTTCATCTAATGAAACATCACCGACCCTACATCCAGACTATGCCAAAAGACATAACAAGAGTAGTATCAGTACAAAACCACATGTACTGGTAGACATCATCGGTTAATCTGACCACCACATAATATAAGAATTCAACTAGAAAGATCATGCGAATAAACCACTCGCTTCTCCATCTTTACCCTTTCTCAAATACCTCAGAATTTCACTAGCACCCTTACCACTACTTTCGATTCAGTAAACCCACCTTACTAGGTTCTTATTCATGGCCTACCCATTCTAACCCATAGAAGAGTCTACAATTTCAACTACTAACATTCCCCTGAACGAACAATCCAAAACAACATACCCTTGCCTTCTCTTCATCTTACCCAATCATTGCCACCTGGTGCCTTTCATCAAGCTTCCTAACCTCTAACCTCGAATCTCTTGCAACACACAGCCAACCTTTCTCTCAATATAGCAACTCTTGAACCCTTGGCCTTTCCCAACTCGTTTAACAACGAGATACTCAACAGGTTAAATCAACATAGTAGAACAAACATATATGGTCACCATAATCATTTAACCTTTCAGGAACAATACCACATCAATTATCGCTTAAGAACAACATACAACTTCACAATCTCAAATATACAATTATAACATGTCATTAGTCCTCTAATGGAACCTAAACCCAAGTTGTTAGCATACCGAAATGTGGTACCCGATCCAATGTTTATGACGGAACATGGCAACCGTTCCCATATTTATGCCAGAACGTGGCAACAGATCCAAGTTAGTATGTCAAAACGTAACACCGAACCATTTAACACCTACAATCACAATCACGTATATTCTCACAAGCATACATCAAGATGTGATTCATGGTAGGCAGTTCTTCATTCATACTTATTTTCATTAGGTTTGATCACAATGCTCATTCAAGTACACACGCGCATCATAATGCGGAAATTATCAACATATATCAGCAACCAAGAAATAAAACCATCACCTAGCCTTAGTTCATTGTCTAAGGCTTCTTCCTAGGATTTAATTATCTCTTATTTGGTGCACGAAGCCTACGCATAAATCCTACCATTGATTTACATTATACTACACAGTGAGACAAAATTTATAACTACTCAATTAATAAAACCTAGCCTACCTAGGTGCCAAGAAGCTGCATGGAGTTTTTGGCTTCAATTCTTGTTTTTGGACTTCGTGATGGTGATCTTGACCAAAAATCCGCAATCCATCATTCTCCTTATGCTAGGAATCTCCTTCTCCTTCCTTCTCAAGCTTAGAGTAGCTTTTTGGGGGTTTCTAAGGTGGTTTACGTGTAAATTAGGTGTTTTAGGAAGAAGGAAAAAATAAGATTTCGCATTATTTACATTCTGTCTCACCTATCCCGCTCTAGCGCCAGCTTACCCCGCAGTGGCACTGCTTCCTAGCGGCATCTAGCCTTCCCTGGCGAGACAGTGGCTTAATAATTTCCCAAATTTTTTGCTTTTCTTAAATAACGATGGTTAGGGTCATTACAATAGATACCAATTTACCCCTCGTTCATCCCCAAACGACTAGTGACAGATCATCGCATGCCCTAATTTATTTTACTTCTAAACTAAAGAATTGGTCAATTATAGAAACCACGACGGATGGTGACTCGATCAAATTGAAACACAAAAGATGCTATACTCAAAGGGGGTCGATTAGGAATTTAAGGCAACACACGAAGAAACAAACGCGTCTAACTTACATAGCCTGACCCCACCAGGGCGGCAGCCCTTCCACTGAGGCGAGGATACTCCCTCTAGAGCGGGAGGTACATAGGGGGAAAAGGTCATTTTCCCTCATTTTTCCAAACTCTCCCAAAAATTTCCAAAATATTCTCGATCGCATTGCTCCGAACGTCAAATTTTTGAGGTAGGTTTCTTGCTCATTACGGTCTTTACTTCAGTACTTGATTAACAATGATTGCATGCTGCTACGTAATAGATTAGAAATAGTTTTTGGGGTAGTTTTTGAAAATGAACATAGGTTTCTTGTTTGATAGAAAAATGTAGCATGGGCACTTCCCTTATGTCCCCAACGTCTTGGGCATAAGGATTTCACAAAAATACGGTCGAATAGATACCAAAATGTGTTGGGGAAGTTGAAAGGTCTTCTTGGCATAAACTCAAATCTGGACATCATTTAGGGGTTGTTTTGTGAAAATAATTGCATATTTAAGTACTAGGGCACTTTATATACTCTGATATGTTGAAATTATGTGGAAAATGGGGGTTTTGGGATGAAGAGGTGCCATGATCACGCCTAGAGTTTGTCCCAGATGAAGGCCGCCAGAAGGCGACCTTCATCGCGCTGTAGCGGCTCCTTCATCCCACTGTGGCAGGATTTTGTGGGGCAGTAGTCTAAGTCCCTTAACTCAAAAAATTTCTCCCTACCCCTTTCAACCCTAAATTATCTAATCCTATCGTGTTCTAACGTATACCTTTCAACTTTTGTAGGCTTCTCTAAATGGCTGGTGCTAATGAAGATAATCTTCCTATCATCCGGTTTCCCGATGCTGCCAGTCAGGAAAGGTGATGAGTCCACGACTTGGACTAATTAAAGGCCTTATTTTAATAGATTTAGTGTCCTTAAATGCATATTTTGTGCCAATAACTGATGTAAATCCTTAAATTTTAGGTATTTGGATTGAAGAACAAAACATGGACACTAATGAGCAAAAAGGAACAAGGCAGCTGAAAGGTCGAAGAAAAGAAGGCATGAGGATCGCCTAATCCATTGGGTGAATCGCCGACTGGCTGGTGTCTCGCCTAATGTTCCAGTGTGCCAAGCCCTAAAATAGAAAATTGAGTAGGCGATAGAAAGTAGTAGTCGGCGAGTCGCTAAACAGTTCTGCGATACAGTGCCATATCGCCCAAAGTTACAAAGCCTGAAGTTTCTGAAGGCCAAAGCAAAACAGGTAATGGAATTGACCAAAGGGCGGATCGCTGAGTAGATCGGCGATCCCGACTTATTGCGTCGAATGGTCCTTCACAACACATTTTTGGCCGACTATAAATACGTTTTTAAATCTTTAGTTTAGTATCAAACATTCAGAAGTTTTCATTATTATTCAGTTTTCAAGTTTGAGAGCTTAGAACTGAGTGTAGAGACAATATTTCCTTAGCTTTGAAGATTTGAAGATTTCCATTTCTGAGAAATTGGAAGTAGGTGTTAAAGATTCTTCATCTTAGACCTTTGTAAGACAATATCAATCCTACCCAGTTGATGGAAACACAACTTGGTAACGATTTTACTTTTTATGATGTCTAGCTAAAACCCCAATTCTTGGGCTGTGATTATGGGTTTGATTTAGTTGCTGGGTATTGTTGATTGATAGTGTAAATGCTATTTAAAAGTGATTTCGTTCAGTAATTGTGGTTGAAATTAATGGGTTGTAGTTGCAAATACAATCCTAACTTCGTGTTTTTGGCTTGCTCGAGAGAGAGGTTTTAAAACCAAAATTTATGAATCAATGGTCTATGGGTATTGGGTTGTCATGGGTTTAGCTCGAGAGAGTGAACCCTAAACCCTTTTCCATACATTCAGCTCAAGAGAGTGAACGGACTAAAGCGAATGCTGTTCTTAATTGCTGCTTATTGGTGTTCGAGTGAAACTAATTTGATTTGGGGTAAATTGTTCGAGAGAAAGTTTACCCCCATTAAATTCTATCTTATTCACTGATTTACAGCTATTCACTATTAATTGCAATTACCCGATTGTCTACCTTAGCCCATAATCCAATCACATCCTAATAACCCATCTCTATACTTGTTATTATCGTATTATTTGCTGGTTTAGTTGATAATTGAAACCAAATCCCCCTAATATTTGACACTTGTGTCACCCCTAATTTGAACAATGCTTTTATTCGTAAATGTATTTAGCTATGATTGACTTGAGCATATTCTTACTTACCTATTGATTCTCAATTACGAACCACTCCCTTGGGACTCGACCCCAACTCACTAGTTGGGTTATATTACTACTTTACGATCGTTGGCACTTAGTATTGGATGAAGTGTCCTGATACGTGAAATAAAAATGGTGTCGCTGCCAAGGATTGGTGTTATTTGAGAATTCATAGTTAAGTTGGATTTTGTTCTTGTTAGTTATAGTGATACTTACTTAAATTTTAGTTTTGTTTTGCTTGTTTGTGTGTTGCTGTTTTGAGCAGAGACATAGAGCATAGTTAGTAGCAACGGTGGTCAAATGACTTAGATTAATAAAGAAATGGAAGAGGACCACTATTTGGCCCCACTATTAACTCAGATGGACGACTTGGCCAAGAAGATATTAGAGATTGAAGTTCAATGCATAAGAAAAGATAGATACATGGTCCTCATTAGCGGAGAAAGTCTAAGGACTATGAGAGTAGACGCGTCGAGGACACACTGTTAATCATTCTCCAAAAGGTCAATGAGCATGATAGAGTGCTGGAAGAGATAAAGGAGAATGTCGAAGTGCTAAATCAAATGATTGGTTCTCACTCCAGATCTATCCGGCTAAATGAAAAACCTCATGGATTATGTATTGGCTCATCACTACCAGAAACAACAAGAGGGGATACCTAGTGACACTAAGGTCAACCCCAAAAATGAAGTATTAATGAGGAGTTGCGTTGTGCCACGACGTTAACTAAGGCGCTTCTTGGGAGGCAACCCAAAGTTTTATCGCTTTAGTTTTGTTTTGAGAATAATGGTGTGTTGAATGTACAGGACAAAGTGTGGAAAATGATTGAAAAGTGCAGGTTGGTGAGCTAAAGGTTCAGTCGGCGCATCGCCGAAGAGGTCAGCGACCCCGACCTAGACCACCATTTGACTCAAGACAACTTTAAATTGGAATCTGTAAAACTCGGCATGTCTAGGATATTATTGGCGAATCGCCGACCAAGTCGGCGATCACGATCTAGTTCGCCGTTTGGGACCCCACATTAACTGAAGGTCCTGTAAAACTCGGTGAGGTAAGTGATCACTTGACGTTTCATCGAGTGGGTCGGCGAGCACAACTAATGTCGCTGAATGGGCGAGAACTGGATGGTTTTTAAAAGGCCAAAGGTTTAAACTTTCAAATTCTTCACTTTCCTTCACTTTCGAACTTCACAAACTCACATCCGCACTCTAGTTTCTATATTTTCGCATTTCTAGTAGTATTTTAGTCGTTGATTTGTGCTCGGATTGGGATTACTTTGCCGCCTAGCATTTCAGTCTTGATTAATCGGCATTAAAGGTTGGTTTTCCGAACCCTGAGTTTATCTTTAACAATTTTGTACTCTTATGCAAATGATCTTATCTTGTTGTCGTGTGCTGGGCCTCTCTGATAGGATTAGAATGTTTGAATGCCTGTTCTAATTTGATAATCTTGCCCGTATTATGTATAGTGTCGAATTCCCGTAATTTTATACCTTAAAATTGGTTAAATCTTGTGGGGTTGTGCTTGCATGTTGTTGGGTCTAGTCAGGTGAAGTCTAAGTAACCCGTAGTTGTGCCAAATGACGTAATTTTCCCAATGATAAAGTGGGTGATGTCATTCTTAAGGGAAAAAGTCGTCAAATGGCCAAATTTAGCTAAATCGAGAGAAGTTTGAGTATCCCGTGGTAATGGGTGTTATGGGTCTTGTTTTAATTTGAGTTGTGCATGCTTTTATTTTGTTTTTGGGAGTAGCGGGGTCGAATTTGAGAAGTTGGGTTGAAAGTACGCACGTTGGGTCGTTCGGTGAGCTGGGTCGAGCTCGCCGAACCACTCGACAGTTCACCGAAATTTCCCATCTTGCCTTTAATTTCATGCTATACTTGATGTTTGACTCTGTAACTTTCGGCAAGAACATTCAGTTCGCTGATGGCACTCAGCGACTCGCCGAAAGTCTTCTTGATCGCCTTTTTGTCTGGACCCATGTAACTTAAAATGCATTGTAACTTTCGGCGGGCTAATCCTTACTCGCCGAAGGATGTCGGCAATTCACCAAAAGGCCTTCGCATCGCCGACTTGTCAAATTTTTCTGAGAATTTTGAGCCAATTTTTTCGGCGAGCCCGATCTAGCTCACGAACAAGTCCAATTATTAGTTAGTTTTCTCCATGGATGACCACTTCTGATCATCCACGCAATTATACCGCCCATTGGGACAGATACCAATTGGAACCTTCTCAGTTCCAATTTACCTTGCTTATGTTCCTTCAGACGTGACCACGACGTCTAGTTCATTTTGTTGAGATACCAATTGGAATCAGGAGACACCAATTGGACTCAACTCATACCACAAGTGACACTTCGCACGAAAGGAGAGAATAAGAGGAACAACTTCCTAGAATGCTTCATAGCTTCCTGAGGATTAGATATGGACGTCAACACACCCATCCGCATGAGTCTAATCCACATTTGCTCTTGTATGGGGAGACCAGTAACCTGGGCTCTGATACCAATTTGTCACGACCCAATTCCACCGGGCCATGTTGTCACCCACTCTAACACCTAAGTAGGAGAACCCTCATATCCCAATAGTTAAAAACATGCGGAAAATTAAAGAAAATTGTTGAAATAAGGAAATTCTTATCATGTTATTATAAGAACAAAAGTTTAAAATGACTCAAGGTACAAACTTGTAAAGTAATTAAAACCCCCAAGGATCTAGTCTAAACAGGTACAAGAGATACTAAGACTACAAATCCAAACATGATAATGAAAAGACAGAGCTTCCACCATGCGAAAGGGAAAATAGAAGCTACTGGAAATTTTGTCATCTTCACCTAATGAAACATCACCGACCCTGCATCCAGACTTTGCCAAAAGGCATAGCAAGAGTAGTATCAGTACAACACCACACATAATGGTAGGCATCATCAGTCAATCCGACGCCTACCACATAACATAAGAATTCAACTATCAAGATCATGCAAATAAACAACTCGCTTCTCCACCTTTACCTTTCTCAAATACCTCAGAATTTCACTAGCACCCTTACCACTACTTCTGATTCAGTCAACCCACCTTACTAGGTTTTTAGTCATGGCCTACCCATTCTAACCCATAGAAGAGTCCACAATTACAACTACTAACATTACCCTGAATGAACAATCCCACACAACATACCCTTGCCTTCTCTTCATCTTACCCAATCCTTGCCACCTGGCACCTTTCATCAAGCTTCCTAACCTTTAACCCCGAATCTCTTGCAACACACGGACAACCTTTCTCTCAATATAACAACTCTTGAACCCTTGGCCCTTCCTGGCTCGTTCAACAATGAGATACTCAACGGGTTAAATAAACATAGTAGAACAAACATATATGGTCACTATAATCATTTAACCTCTCAGGAACAATACCTCCACGAGATAGTGGTAACGTCTGGGTACACTCTATTCTTCTTAAACGTCACTTAGGAGATTTCACTAAATATGTTATTATTGGACAACTAACATGTGACATAAGGAGTATAAGTTTAAAATTTATTTTGATTAGGAGAATAGATAACAAAACTAATAAAGGACCAAAGAATATATAGATTTTAGAATACTCCCTCCGTCCCATTTTATGTGGCAACATTTGACCGGGCACGGAGTTTAAGAAATAAATGAAGACTTTGAAATGTTTACCAAATTGTCCTTTAAAAAGTAGACTCATTTTTCTCTCTCCTCATAAATGTATTGGAGTATTATTTTAAGATTAAGTGGGACCAACAAGGGTAAATGATGAATTGTACATTTAAATACTTACCATATAAAGAAATGTGACATTCTTTTTGGGACTGACCAAAAAGGAAATGGTGCCACATAAAATGGGACGGAGGGAGTAATATTTATTCATATAAATAATTGACCTTTCCCATTAACTTAAAGTAAAGTATATATTTGTTTTTATATTATTAATTATTGTAATTTTCATGAGATAATTTTCTTTGTTATTATGTATAACAATTGTTAATTTTATATAACAATTGTTGTATTTTATTATATATATATATAACAAATGTTGTATTTGTTAATTTTAAAAGAAGCAAAATCATTATTCATATAATAATTAGAGATAATAACAATAAAAGTAAAATATAAATATTAACCTAAAATAACTCTCCCACCATACCTGCTCCCTCCCCTTCCTCATTTAGATCCCAAAAATCTTCCTCCAAAAATTAAAAATTGCAAAAGATCAAAAGTTCCCCCCAATATTTTAAAACCCAATTAACAAAAACCTACATATCCTTTCCCCTCTTCCCATATCCTTCTTGTCCGCTCCTCCCCTCACCCTTTTTTATCCAAGTATTTTGTTCAATTTTTATTTCTAATGTTTTGTTAATTTTTCTTTTGTAGGTTTTACCTAGCATTCTCCAATATGATTTTTCTTTTGTAGGTTTTACGATATGAGTTTTTGTTTTTGTTTTACTCAATTATATATCCTAAATTTTCTGTTATTTAAAGGTTCAAGAAAAAATTGAACCACAAATAATTTTGCATACACAATTATATTCCATATTTTTGCAAGAAATTGTTTTCATAGCTTGAATCAATGGGTATTATAATAGATTGTATATTTTTATTAATGTAAAATAAATTTGAGATCTATATCTACAGGTTTTAAGAAGTTTAAAAGTTACGGGTTTGCTTACTTCTTTGCTTACTTTGTGTTTTGTTTTTTATTTGCTAAACATGTTTGCAAATTTTTATTATCATAAACATATATTTTTTTCTCATTGAAATTATAAATCTTTATTTTTTTAGTGCTAAAATATTTACCATTATTGATAGGCATATTTATGGTATAAGAGCATATAAATGACAAATTGGGATCGATGTTGATCAAGCTAAGGTGCAATTGAATATTAAAGGAGAGATAGGAGAAGACTATGCTACTTTGGACTCAAACAAGACGATGTCTTATCAAAATTGTATATTATGACTATTCTCAAAATTGTAAAATGCAATTGTATGTAACTTGAGAATTATTTTAGAATCTCAAAAATGTAATAAAATTATTGAGATCTAATTTTAGCTACATTATAAAAATTCTTGTGATTAATAATGTTTATGATAGTATTCTTCAATTTGTAGCAGTGATTTTTGTAGTTATGACTAAATTTGTATGTAATTATCAAAAATAGGGCAATACATTTTCACTTTTCATAGAATTTTTTGAAAATTAGCTACAATTTTTGTATGTCATGGCAAAAGATTGAATTCTTAGCTTTGTGAAAGAATATTTGTAGCAAATACTTTAATTTTATAGCTATAAATTTTCTAATTTGTAGCTAAATACAAGTATCATTGCCACAAGATTAAAAATATAAAATAGCCACAAATTTTAAGTTTTCATAGAAAATAAACCAAGACATTTTCCACAATAGAATATATTGTCTCTACATTATAAAAATTGCTATAGATTTAATATATTGTGGCAAAAGAGTAAACATATTTGCTATAAGTATATCTTCTGTAGCAAGAACTTTTTACTATTATAGCTACAACACAATTTTTTAGTAGCTATAAGTATTAGTCCTTAGCCACATACCATGTAAAGTCTATAACTAACTTTTAGCCACCCTACATCTTGCCACAGATGCTACAAAAAAATATTTTATGGCTAAAGCGTTTAGCCACAGAAAATTTCAGATTTAGCTATAATGTATTTTGTAGCTTTAAGTGCATTTTCTTGTAGTGAATTGTGAAAGCCTACACACATCTTACACTAGTTCTTTCTTCTCTTCCTCAACATGGGCGGTACTATCCATATATAATCTACTCAAGGCATCAGCAACAACATTAGCCTTACCTCGATGATAATGAGTACTCATTTAATAATCCTTGAGCAGCTCTAACCACCTTCGCTATCTGAGATTAAGCTTTTTTTGACTAAACACATACTGAAGACGTTTGTGATTAGTGAATACATCTACATGAACACCATAAAGATAGTGACGCCATATTTTCAAAGCAAATAGTACGACATCAACCTCTAGATCATGGGTTAGGTAATTCTTCTCACGAACTTTCAACTGTCTGGAGGCATAAGCTATAACTTTGCCATTCTGCATTAACACACAACCCAAACCAACTCTGGACGCATCATAATATACAACAAAGCCTTGCATACTTTCTGGTAAGGTCAATACTAGGCAGTAGTCAACCTCTTTTTCAATTCTTGAAAGCTTTTCTCACAAGCTTCAGACCATTAGAACTTCACTGTTTTCTGAGTCAACTTGGTCAAAGGGGATGAGATAGATGAGACCCCTCTAGAACCTTCTATAATAGCCAACCAACCCTAAGAAATTCCTAATATCCGTTGGAGATGTGGGTCTACGCCAATTCTGCACTACCTCTATTTTATGTGTGTCAACTATAATTCCCTCACCGAAAACAATGTGGCCTAAGAATGCCACAGATTCAAGCCAAAACTCACATTTAGAGAACTTGGCATACAACTCCCTATCCTTTAGAGTTTGGAGAACTATTCTGAGATGACTAGCATGATCCTCCTCGTTCCTCGAATAGATTAGTATGTCATCAATGAATACGATAACAAATATATCTAAATCAGGCTTGAATACTCTATTCATAAGTTCCATGAACGCTGCAGGCATATAAGTTAAACTGAACGATATGCCGAGAAACTCATAATGACCATAAAGGATCCTGAAAGTTGTTTTTGGAATATAACATTCCCTTACTCTTAACTGATGGTAGCTAGATCTGAGGTCTATCTTAGAGAAACAAGTGGCACCCTGAAGTTGATCGAAGAGATCCTCAATTCTTAGAAGAGGATACTTATTCTTGATGGTAACCTTGTTCAACTGACGGTAATCTATACACATCCTAAGGGAACCATCCTTCTTCCTTACAAATAAGATAGGAGCTCCCCATGGTGAGACACTTGGTCGAATAAAACCTTTCCTTAGGAATCTTTCAACTGCTTATTCAACTCCTTTAACTCTCCTGGTGCCATTCTATATGGTGGAATAGATATAGGACGAGTATCCGGAAGAATATCTATACCCGAAGGGACTCCGGGAAGATCATCTAGAAAGACTTTTGGAAACTCTTTTACTACTGGAACTGACTGAATAGGAGGTATCTCAACATTAGAGTCATTAAATACGGCTAAGTGATAGACACACCCCTTGGAAACTAACTTTCTTGCTTTAAGGTACGAAATAAAATGACCCTTAGGCACTGCTGAACAACTTTTCCACTCTAAGACTGGCTCATTTGGAAACTGAAACTTCACAACTGGAGTTCTACAATCAACTGAGGCATAACTGACATGAAGCCAGTCCATACCAAGAATAACATCAAAATCTACCATGTCTAACTCAACTTAATCAACCATGGTGTTTTTGTGATTGACGGAAACGATACAATCACGATAGACTCTCTCTGCTAGAATAGACTCACCGACAGGTGTAGAAATACTAAAGGGCTCACTAAGTTTTTCAAGAAGAATATTAAAATTCATCACAACATAAAGAGTTACAAAGGATAAACTCGCTCTTGGATCTACTAAATCATAAACATTAAAGTTAAAGACTTGGATCATACTAGTGACAACATCTGGCGAATCTTCTTGCTCTTGGCGACTTGTGATAGCATAAAGCCGGGTTCGTCCTCTGCCTGCCCCTGAAGTAGCTCCTCTAGATCCAGTTCTTTCTAGTGGAGAAAACAAAAGAAGACTGGGGTTTATTTCCCCTATTACCATTACCCTGTTTGTTCTTTGGACACTCTCTCATAAAATGACCGTTCTGGCCACACTTGAAGCAACCAGTGGAGCCATCACTACTCATCCCTGAGTGGTTCCTACACACTTAGCACATGCAGGAGGCTTACTACCCCCTTGTGCCATACTACCCTGAGAATAGACAGGTTTAGCTCTGAAATTCTGACTATTGTACTCACTTTTGTTCTTTGATGCAGGTGCACTAGCAGATGATGGAGCAGGTCCCTTTTGTTTCTGTTGGAAGGAAGACCAATTCGCATTACTCTTTTGCTGCCCGAACTCAATCCCTGATGTCTTAGCCCTCTTATTCTTAAACTCTTCTCTATCCCTCAGCTTCTCCTCCTCAACTTATTGCACATGGATCATTAGCCTTGCTATGTCCATATCCCCTATCAGCATAACTGCCTTGCCTTCCTTGCTTGATAGGCGAGACAACCCAGCAACGAATAAACTAATTCTGCTCCTCATGTCAACAACCATCTCCGGAGCATAGCGGGAAAGTTGTGTGTACTTCAGATTATACTCATGAACGCTCAAAGAATCCTGCTTAAGAGTGAGGAACTCTCGTACCTTTGCCTCTCTCAGTTCTCAGGGAAAGAAACTCCCCAAGAAAGCCTCCTCAAAATAAGCCCAACTCACAGGTGGTGCTCCCTGAACTCGGTTCTTCTTCCATTGATCGAACCATATTCTAGCGACACCCTTCATTTGGTATGCAACTAGTTCCATCATCTCAGTATCAACAACATGCATGATCTCAAAAGCCTTCTAAAGCTCTTCAATAATACTTTTTGGAGCCTCAGTAACACTTGAACCTATGAAGCTTGGTGGATTCATCCTTAAGAACTCACGGATCCTTGAAGTGTCAGCCACTTCCTGTCGATTCCCTCTCTGTTGCCCATCTTAGTTGGTCACAACTTGCCACAACATCCGGATAGCTTCACATAATTCGTCATTGGTGACCTCTCCTTAGGGTTGCACTTCTGGTGCATTAGGTACCCCTTGTTCCTATGGTTCAACATTCCTTCTAGCCGGAGGACCTCGAACAGCTCTTCCTGGAGGCATGATCTGAACGACACGTACAAGAATGAGTTATAAGAAACTTTATAGATAATAAATTTATCGCACAAAATGAGTATGAAAGAAGTGAGATAGTTCCTAAGTGTCACAACCTCCTAATTATAGATATGGCGCGCTTCACACCGATAACTAGGACTCTACACACACGGCTTCATAGACTCCCCAGGACACTTGAACTCTATGCTCTGATACCAAGTTTGTCACACCCCGAGCCAAACCCTTGGACTGGCTTACCTACTCAGCGAAAGACTTAACTCAATCATAACTGTGCTTTTAAAAGTAAACTGAAAGTCCTAAGATAACTCAGATTGTATTAAAATAACATTTACTGGCGAAAGTGGCAACTCAAGTCTCAATATAATATAATGAAAATGAAATGACTAAAGAACTAACAGACAGTCTATGAAGCCTCTAACAACTGAGATGGACGTCCGGACAAGACCCACGACATCCTATTGAACTAAACATACTGAAAGTAATAAAAGGGATCCTCCGGAAGCAAGGAGGCTCACCAACAACTCTGAAGCTCAACTAGAATCAATTATGCGCTAGATGCTGATCCTGGTTACTTGTATCTGCATCATAAAAAGATGCAGGCCAAATATCATCAGTACATTGAATGTACGAGCATGCGAGGGAAATACTAAAACAAGACATAAACTTGAAATGGAACTGAAGAAACAAACCTGATTTCAATTCAACTCAACTCATTTTGATATAAAGCAGTATAAATAAGTGCAATATAAAGAATTTTTTTAAAACATGGATAACAACTCTGTGTATTAAGAAATACAATATAACTCTGTATCTATGGAAAGATACAATATAAACTCTAGATGTATATAAAAATACAATACACTCTGTGTATATAAGAGTACAAAAATACTGTTGTGGGAGTTTCTCTAACTAAAAACCATCACTTAAGAGTTATTGTGATGATACATCATGTTGTCTCATGCTACCAGGGCCATCCTATACCGGGCCAAGGGCATAGAACCTGATTACTAAGTGGATCCACTAGTCTATGCTAAAAAGCACTAAGGAATCATCTAAAAAGTATGACCCTTTTCTACCCATAGTGGATACATGGTTTATGGGGGCTAGAAGTTGTCTGAACTCTCCCCTATATTGGTGCTCAATACTACTCCCAAAATACAATACTAGCTCTTATGTTTAAAAACATACTTCTTTCTGTGGTTTGAGATAATTTCTCAAAACTTAGCTCAAAGGCTCCTCTTGGAAATTAAAGTTTCGTCTCTTTCTTAATTGTGAAAGCATTTACTCTTTAACGAAAACTAGCTCAAATGCTCTTTT
Organism: Solanum acaule; assembly: GCA_036250505.1. Classification (NCBI taxonomy): domain Eukaryota; kingdom Viridiplantae; phylum Streptophyta; class Magnoliopsida; order Solanales; family Solanaceae; genus Solanum; species Solanum acaule. The sequence continues at coordinate 57,206 of JAJOOR010002979.1, forward strand.
GGAAATCAAAGTTTCCTTTCTTGTATAAATGTGAAAACATTTTACTCTTTGGGAATACATAGTCCCGATATACTCTTTTGAAGAAATGAACTTCAATCTTTAATCTTTAGTCAACTCAAAACTCAAGTCTTGAAAGAAAGTTAAAACATTTGTAAAAGACATTTGGAAAAGTCTATGAACTTATCTTGACTTTACTCTTAACTTTTCTTGAAGTGAATAATGGATTCAATGCTCATGATCTCATGTTATTGATGATTTCATGTTGTTTAGACGTACCTTAGAGTGTAGAAATAAACTAGGAAACATAGGTACGTTTCAAGGGAACTAGTACGGAAAGGAGTGGGAAAATGTAGAAGACCTGGCGTCCCTGGCACTCTGAGTGGCGCGGGGGGACAGAGGCAAAACAACAGACCTGGGGATGGGGCGCACGGGCTGGCGCGGTGCCCAAGAGCCCATCCTATAGAAATTTATATGGGGCGCTCTGAGTGGGGCGGCGCCCCACACTTGTTCCCTAGAAGATTCCAATTTTTCTTGCTCGTTTTTTAACTCTAAACCCTCTAGATTCAATTGGGTTTTTCCCAAACACTTAGATTCGACTACATAATCAAAATATGTAAGAATCTACTCAAGACGACATCTAATTTCATGAATCTAACTCAAGAATTTCTCAAAACTTCAACAATTAAGATTCAAACGAAACTTTCGACAATATTCATCAAGAACTCATAATCTCTTCTTTCAAGAACATAATTACGCTGAATCAATTGATGATTGGCGCATGGGTGAACTAACCCAACACTATGTGATCTCACATACCTTGTAGGGATCAACCCTTGGCAAAATCCTCAAGCAAAATCTCAAGAACGATGAACTTTGGCTCTTTCTCCTCTTTTATCCTCTTGTGTTCTTTCTCTAAAAATCCTAGCATTAATCTTTGAGTGCATAAACTGACCAAATTCAGTTTAGACCCTAAGTAATTACCAAAAATGAAATAAGTTAATTGGGTAGTGAAAAGACCATGATACCTTTCTAAATTCCGGTTTTGACTTTCCTTATCTAGACAGTCCAACTTCAAATGGGCATACCTCACTCATAAGAACTCGAAATCGCGCAAACTCAGCGGCGTTAGAAAGATAATTTAAAGATATTTCCTACAGTATCTTATAGAACACCTAACTCATCCTGAGCTTGGAGTTATGGTAAATCAATATGCATGATATATTTATAATAACAATTATACCAGGTATATTATATGTTATATATTTATATTAGGTATATGTAATATTATATTAGGTATATATAATATTATATCAGGTATATTAAATATTATTAAAGGTATATGTAGAATATTGTATCAGGTATATATAATATTATACTCGATATAAATATTATTATACATTAATATCATTAAAATATATTATGTTGAATTATACTATGAATAACGTATATCAATGTATCTCTACAAATGAATTAC
>JAJOOR010002980.1:0-42971 GCA_036250505.1 Solanum acaule
TCTTGCATCTGGTGGACAATCTGGAAGGAGAGAAACCAGAGATGTTTTGAGAACAAGAACATTCCCTTCCAAAGTATAAAGATGAACTGTTTAGCAACATTTTACTTTTGGTGTATACATTCTATACCTAAGGATATAGGGGAAATTAACCTATTTCTAGACAGTTTATAAGGAATATAGGAGATAGATTTTGTTTTGGGCTGTCCTTTCATACTTTTGATGTAACTATGTAGGAGCACACTATTGGTGTACTCCTTTTGTTTATAATACCAATTAACTTTCTCAAAAAAAAAACGTGTTGAGCGCTTTGCATCGCTTAATGTGCATTCCAATCTCGTCATCAAGGTTCTAAGGCATACTTTTCATTGCCAATGAGCCTCTTCTGAACAACGACACTAAACAATTGATATTTCACTTCATAGTGGTTTTTTGTCCAATTTCTTTGTTCATATATTTGTTATTCATGCTTATAATTATAAGTCTTAGACTAACCTTATATATTTATGTTTGTTCTCCCTTTGCGCCTTTTTTCACTAAAGCCCACACTTTATTTGTGCTTTGCGCTTAATGGTCCAATGGACCTTGGAGTTTTTTTGTGCTTTTTGCTTTTGATAACACAGATTAAGGGAAGGAAGTAACCCTTGAATCTTTATGCCCTGCTCTCCTCTTTTTATCAGAACTAAAATATACTTAGATTTATAACCCCAACACTTCAATGCACCCCAAAAAAAAAAGGCTAAGAAACGCTTGTCACACAATGTTAAGACTCAAAGAGTACAGCATACACATCTACGCTGGCTATGTCTAAAAAACATGAGTCAACCTCAAAAAGTTAGTAGAAATTATTATGTGAGGCAACCTCATAACTGTAACTTTTTTACCATTGTCAACCTTAGGAACAAGTACTAACAGTTAGTATGACTATCACGATAACAAAGGGTGTCAATCTACTGCTATAGCTCACTTACTTTATGAATAAGTAAAAGAACGATGCAGCCTGTTAAACTTGCTATCATAAAGGAACAATGCCGCCTGTTAAACTTCTTACAGAAACGTAATAAAGAAGATAATTAAGGTTAAGATATTGGACCCTAGACAAGTATGGTGTCCTACTCCAACAGATATTACTCTTGGGAAACCTTCAATTTCCGGTCCTCTTTTTTATTTTTTGGAACACCTTCAATTTCCGGTCCTCTGTTTTATTTTTTTGGAACGCCTTCAATTTTCCATCCTCTTAATCAAAAGAAGAACACAACGTGGTAGAATTTAAGACAGGTGGTGTTTAAAATTTTCGACAATTTCTTCTTCTTTTTTTTCTCATTACTTGGCGAGTCACTTTCCAATTAGTTAAGATAAAGCTACAATGATAAGAACAAAATATTAAAGATACATCTAGCAGAAATCTCCTTAAAAACAAGAAAAAAATAGGATCTGCACCTTTCGAAAGTGAAGAGGCACAACTTCTTTACTTCCAGAGAACTTAGCTGGGGTGACTTTACAACAATCTGCTCGATGTATGTCATCCACCTGTCCAGGCAAAGGATTAAATTAGGTTCAGACTGTCACCCAACTATCTGCAATATGAACCTCATGTCTTGGAAATCTCAATATGCAGTGAGCAAATAGTAAACTACTTTAACCACAAGCCTTGTAGCTCGGCCAGTATAACCCAAGGTTACATATTCCCCATCCTCCTCCTCTTAGCCCCTTGAGTAGCACAATAATTTACAAAATAGCTGGTCAAGATTCAAATTATGAATAGGAGTCCTAAAATGGTATTGAAGTAACTAACTTGAGAATGTTCTATCTATAAATGAAAAAAAAAAATCTGTTCATACAGAACGGAGGAGACTGGGATTACAAATCTTCTTTGCATGACTGCATTGGGACCCTCTCAAATCTCATTTCGAATTCTAAACATGTAGGATGACATAAATAGGTATAATCATAACAATTTCATATCCTGAACTCCATAATTGTATAATACTTTACTTAATCCCCAAGCTATTGATCCCCCTCCCATGAGGATAAAACTGACAAAATTTGGCAATCAAGTAAAAATAAGTTGAGCAAACACATGAGTCACTACAAACTCTTCTTTGGCATAGTTCTTACCATTGATGAGGTATCTGAATGAAGATATAAGAACAAAAGGTACTATTAAATTAAGCATGCCTGTTTCTTCAACTTCAATTCTTTTATACTTCATATAAAAGAAGTTGCAGGAGAAAGGCAGCCTATCCACTTCAAGTGATACATAGAGATGGTACAATCAAATGGAAACTGAAGTATGGGTGGGTCCAACATTGAGGTCAAAGGCATATGCCAAGAGAAAGGGATAGTAGCATAAATATCCAAACATAGAAGTACTACATATGCAGATTTAAATAGATCCATGTTCGTCTCATGCAGGCTAATTTGCTATGTCATTTTGTATTTAGGTCAAGTTTCAACCTTAATATATCTACTTGTTAAACAATTTATTGGAGTTTTAACTGCTCTAGCTAAAGTTGATTCCTACCTTTCAACAAGTCTTCGCCCCCACACCCCATAGCCCTCATCCCCACCACCCCTGCCTCCCCACATCCCACAGTAGTTGTCTACATTTACCACCCTTGCCTCCCCACATCCCACAGTATTTGTCTACATTTACCACCCTTGCCTCCCCACATCCCACAGTATTTGTCTACATTTACCACCCCTGCCTACCCACATTCCACGGTATTTATCAACATTATATATACTTTAAGGATAGGACTAATATTCTTTTCAAGAAACTAACTTATTTTCCAAGAAAACATCTTCATTCATACCAAATACACCCTAAATATGTACCACTAGCATTCCCCAAGCTTTCTTAGCAAAACCCACTACAAAGATCATCTAATAATCCGAAATTTCACATTGAAACAGACAAAACAAATACTAAGTTAAAAAAATAACAATCCGACAATCTAATTAACTTATTTACAAACCTTGGAATACTGAACAAAACGCTTGAAATCAACGGACCAAACAGTGAACAAGAAGACCAGAGAATGAAAGGCAACGAGGGCACCAAGAACTATGAAAGCATCCGTAATATCTAAGCTAGGTACTACAGTTAGAAGCCAAACACCATATAGAATAACGAAGGGCCAAACATCCAAACGCCATGACCAGTGTCTCTTCTTGAGTAAATCCACACTCTCCACCACTTTCCCACCCACTTGAAATCGCGTCATCTATCAATTCTCTCCAATGCGCCGCCGCTGCCGCTGTCACCGTCGCCGTCCCGCCGATTGATACGATCTTAACGAACAGTTGAAAATTCCGATCTAGTTGAATGAGATTGGGGGAGAAAGAGAGGAGACGGGGTTTCAGTGATGCGTTATAGACTTATATATAAAAGGAGAAAAGCAAACGAGGAATTGGAATCTTGAAAAGGAAGTAGAGATTTTATTTTACTAGATTTTTCAGTTTCAAAGCTTATATATTATGTTCAAATAAAAAGGAAAAATTGCACAAAACCTAAGCACTTATTAAAAAAAAAATCAATTATTATATGTATTTTATATTATTAAATAAAAAATAACTTAGAGACATACATAAGAAAATATATATGATAATTTATCATCATCAAAATTATATATAGTGAACAAACTTTCATTATTTATGATATCAACAATCAAAATTGCATTGATATTTGTAAAAAAATAAAAATACACTTTAAATAATAAGATATAGGATATGAGCATCATAATATAATACAATCACTTACAATAAACAAACATAACAAAAAGGATAATGGTAAAGCAGAAGATGACAAACTGAAAAGTGTGATGGAAGAAAATTGAAGACGGACAACACAGGATAACAAACAAGTAAAGATTTATTGGTATAACTTTAATTGACTTTTAAGTTTTAAATATTAAGATAATAATTGAATGACGATTGCTTGAGAAAAATAATAAATGACAAATTTCATATCTATTGTATAGCCGAAGAACAAAAGGTTCAATAACATTTCTAAAGGCTGGAAGGAGAAGGATCTTCTTCAGTGGATCCCTCTTGTTCCTGTTTAGTCCCCTTCATTTCGGAAGCTCTTTCTATTTCTACATCTCTTTCTTCCTCACTTTCCACCCTTTCTTCTGTTTTTGAGGCTTCTTTCAGTTTCTTAATAAGAATGGGTGAGGGTATTATGTTTAGTGTAAGTATCGTGTATATGTCTCTCCTCCCGTATTAATGAGAACAATTTCTTTCTTAAAATAACATAAATAATATTTAAAATATGTATGTGTAACAATATAAGAATTTAAAAAGAAAAAAATAGAAGTTTCAAATTGAAGAATGATCATGTGAAAGAATTCGATTAAATTTAATGATTATTTAAAAAAAAAGATTAACTCTCTTTTTAATTCGATAATCCATTAAATTTATCAATAACTTTCATTTAGATAATTGAAATATTATAATTTTTTCCATTTCCTATATTAGCTTTCATGCGCCCATGTAGAACGCAACTTGTCTCGAACATATTTCCCCTTGCTCACTATTATCTTGATAATTGTCCTCAACCTGGATTGCAAATGAATTAGGCGAAATAGTCTGGTGGATCCTTGTACTTGTATGAGTTTCTATTATAAACTCTTCTACTTAACCATTTATCAACTAGACCCTTAAACTCAATAAAATACAATATATCAACCCCTCTGACCATTGACCAGACTTATGTGGCATTAAGATGGTTGAGTTGGCAAGAGAGTGTGACTACACACATGTGCAGGCGAGTGAACTTCATATTTAAATTTTAAAAATATTTAAAAATAAAATATTAAGTTTAAGAAAACTAAAAAATAATATATTGAATTAAAAAAAACTAAAAAATAAAATAAAAAATTTAAAAAAGAAAAAATAAATTTTAAAAAGTCTTCTTCTTCCTTCAACTCAACCTAATTTCGCCGCATCCCCATTCCTGCTCCCAACGCCTTTTTCTTTCTTCTCCATACTTATTATCACCTTTAGCAGGACATTGGCACCTCCTTGTCGTCAGATTTCAAGTTGTTATCACTGGAGGGAGAAAGCGACATTGATTTATCGTGGTGCTCGTCGGAGTCTACTGATTCAAAGTGGAGTAAGAGAGAGGCGGCGCTAATCCTTTTTCATCAGAACGGGAGACGGCAAGGGGGTTTATTGGTACGACGGAGAGGATGGAGAAGAGAGGCCGTCCCTGGTGGCTCGCCGGTGGTGTGTCGGCTTAGGGTTACTGATTTTGTACAGGTCTCGCCGGCAAGAAGAGTGGTGGCGGCGACGACTTTCACCGGTGGATTTTAGATGTTACGTTGTGGAGTCCCAAATTTTGCTTAATAAATTTAAAATTTATTATTTTATATTTTATTTAATAAAACTTTGTTTAATAATTTTTAAAAATAAATAATGAAGATAATTATGACATGTTATTAATTTATGTGATATGGATTTGACATGTCATCTATTAAAAGGCGAGTGATCTACACACATGATAAGAGGGGTTTAAAAATATTCGTTTGATTGAGTTTAAGGGTTTAGTTGATAAATGGTTAAGTAGAAGGATTCACAATACAAACTCATACAAGTATAAGGGTCCACCAGATCATTTTGCCAATGAATTAAGAGAAAGTTAATATATTTTATCGTTTGCCAATAATAATTGCAACCTCTAGCCAATTAACTTGGTATATAAGTATTTTATTTTAATGAGCAGCCATACATTTTAAAAATTCATGAAGTTAATTATTTTTCATACTATTGGATTATTCTTCATTTTAACTAACTATTGGCTCAAGCACCAATCAAAGATAGCCTATTCACAAGAAACAACTGGGAATGGGATAGACAAGAATATCTCATGAGATTAGCTTATCTTATTTTTCTATATAGGATAGCTAATGTCACCATTCTAATACAAGATGTCTTCGAGACTAATTAGTACCCGTAAACCAAATGCGGGATAAAAAAAGTGTGCATTATCCCACTAACCAAACAACCCCTTAGAATATACTTCACAACTCCTTGATAAACAACCCCTTAGAATATACTTCACAACTCCTTGACGCACTTGTAGATGCCCCACTTCATATGAATTAGTTCTTCTTATTTGTTCCATAGCCATACATACTCCTCTCCTTGACATCCATTCTCTTTTCCAACCCTTTTAGGAATGGAGAACAAAGAGAAAGTGGGAAGTTTGCCCTTCAGAATAGGTATTGTGTTCTTTTAGTTAGCAAGTTTTCTTTCAAAAATTTCCAACAGTTCTGCCCTTATCATTTCTAATCTATGTTTAGTTACCACCCAACGTCGTAGACAGATTTTGCATGGAGACAATAATGGATATATGAGAAAAAAACACCTCGTGAGTTGCAGCAAATTTACAACGAGGTGTTCAAGACCCAAAGGCACAACTTTATTACAATGTTGTTGACAAAGATTCTTACTTGTTATACAAACGAAACTCATGGAAAAATTGATATTGCAGATCATCTCAAATATATGCACATGACATATTCCCGCAGTTGCAAATGATATACTTTAAGATTCCGATGGAACGCCCTCCCCCTTATTAGCTGACAAGAGCGAATAGTTTTCCACAACAGTGACAAGAATCATCATTCTTTCTGAACTTGATAAAGGTTGTTCTGATGCATTTGAATCATCTGTCCCCTTAAACTCCATTCTGTCACCTCTGAGTTATATGTCTTCATTAATAAATCCCCACATTCCTCGACAAGAGCTTTCTCTCCACCACTCACCCTAGCTAGTTCAGAAATTAAACTTTCTGTTTCTTCTGCCTTTTGCATAAAGTTCTGAATTTGCAAACCGATCATTTCCATCACCTTTGTAGATGAACTAAGAGCATCTCCTAACTCTCTTACATCAACATGAACTTCTGTGCCAATAGGAAGTCTCAGAGAGCAATTGCGCAAGGCATCAGTTGTACCTGACAGAGAAGTTGAGTAATCCTCTTCCAGGTTAGCCCATTCACCAAGACATGGTAATTGTGATTCAAGAATAGTAGATAAAGTTTTGATCCTTCTCAAAACCCCAAGTTCGGCGCGTTTCTGGCTTACAGATTTGCGTAGATCTGATAACTGTTGTGCAAAGGAATAAAGTTTGCTCTGGCTATCATGTCTTTGGGAGTGCATGGAGGCCTCTGCTTTGGCATTTGCAAATCGCCATTGAAGGTGATGGTTGTAGAGCAACTTCAGTGAATGCACATCTCCCTGATCACTGAATGCCTTCCTTCCTTTCCTAGCATCTGCTCCCAATTTATTGGAAGTTGGATGTGGAGGCAAGCAAAGGCTCCCCATTTTGAAAGATGATCTAGAAGCAAACATGTCATTTTGTTTAAGAGACAGCCAAGAGGAGCAGTTTTCGTTATTGGCTGTTGGCAAATGCAGTGAACGAGCGCAAGTAGAGGATGCAGATTTATATGAACTGCATTCATCAACTGAACTGTCTCTATTTCTCTCCGTAAGACATCTATCAATCTCAGACATAGAAGACCTCATTGCTGATAACGTCCGCATCTTATTGTTTTGAGTGCAAAGTGGAGAACTCGGGCATGAACTTCCCTTGGTAGTAGCAGTACCAGTGGCACAAGAATCCACATAAGGACTAGTTGAAACTTTTGAAAGCTTTCTGGAGATTAATGCTCCATCATCCTGCGACACCAAACAAGGATTTATAGGTGTAGCAGTAATCTCCCGCAATAGTTTATCAGCCGCACTGATTGCTCCTCCAGGAGTATTGGTTGGACAGTGACGGTTCAAAGACTGAGGAGTGAACTTATATCTAGATGGGACAACCCTAGAAGCACCAGACACAGTAGGTGTGTCAAGTCTTGAGGAGATCTTGCTACTTTTTGACAGCAAAGCATCTGCAAGTTGTTGATGTGTTCTGGTGCCTCCATTGTCCTTGGGAACTTTAATGTGCTGCTGCTTTCTCTGAGTGCAGACTGGAGAATTCGGGCATGAAGTGCTCTCAGTAGCAGCCGCACAGCCATCTACAGCATTGCTTGTTGAAACTTTCGAGAACTTTTTATGGACAATTGCTCCATCACCACAGGACACTGCACAAGGCTTTATAGGAGTACCCGTAACCTCCTGCAACAGTTTAGCAGCAGCACTGACCGATGCATATCCAGGATTACTCGTTGAACTAGAACGGAGTACAGACTGAGGAGTTTGCCTATATCTAGATGGGATAATCCTAGCAGTACCTGTCACTGAAGGGGTGTCAGGCCTGGAGGACATCTTACCACCCCTTGACTGCATAACATCTGGGAGGAGTTGTTGCTGTACTCTAGCACCTCCATTTTCCTTCGGAACATCTACAGTTTGCTGCCTTCTTTGAACAGTGGACATTACTGCTGTTTAACTTAAGCAATCAATATACACTATAACATGAACAGATCATACATATGATGATGCTTGCTCACAAAAATTAAGAAAAGCGAAACTACGAAATACATCTTATTGAGATATTAACGACCAAAGCACCAAAATGTACTAAACAGCAGCAACCAAAAGAAGCAATTGATATGCGAGATGATCACCGCAGACTAATGACAAGTTGCTACATATATGGTACATGGATTAAGGAACGCCCAAAAGTTGAAAAATGATACTACAGTTGTCAAGCTTCAACAAACTAGCCTTTAAGGCAAATCTAGATAGATAACTTTGCAATGTAACATAAATTGATTGACTTCAAATAACTAGATCTGAGATAATTAGAAAATGAAACCCTACTGCAGAAAACTCATGTTACAGGTATACAGTTCTACTGACTTCTTGCCTTCTCTTTCTCCCCAAACAAAGGCAGGGGTAAGGTCGAGTACATCCGATCCTTCCCAGACTCCACTTGTAGAATTACACAGGATATGTTGTAATTACTGAATACCAGTACGTAATTAGCATGCCCAGTACACAACAGCGAAGTCATAATCAAATCAGTAGCAAAAGAAAATGCAGATCGGCATATAGAAATCACTAAAAACCTAGGTACAACAAATAAGAACCCTGTTCAGATACTTCTATTATATTCTGGAGACGAAAAAAAAAGAACTTACAATTCTGATTTGCAGTGTATAGAAGATGAAATTGGCCGCCGAAGAAGAAACTCCGGAAAACTGAAAAAATTTCAGATGGAAATTGGAGTAACTGACTGTCCGTCCTTCTCCAGCGAGGTCAATGAGGGATTTTGACAAATTAAAAAAAAAACGACAGAGAGATGATGTGAGAAAAGTGAAACAGAGAAACATAAAACTGCTGCAATAAAAATAGCCGTTGAAGAGAGAGTAAAAAGAAGTAGCCGTTGCCGATAAATCCGACCGATAAAGCGTAAAATATTGAGCCCATGGGTCCAGGGGGCGGGCCAGCCCATATAATAAAAGGAACTTTGACTGAGATGTCTTAGAACCAAAAGTGTTGGGCCTAGAAAAAGGAGTCGCTTACACTTTTTGTCCCTATGTTGTTTGGTCTTTAATTTAGACCTTTATAACAAACAACTTTTTCGTAGAGCATGGTTTTTAGTCATAGTTCATGAGACCTTGAATTTCCATGTTCCAGCGTGCATTATGCCAATAGATTCCACCACCTATAGAAGTTTGTTCAAAAACTTGTATAGAGAAGGATTTTCCATGAGGCAATAGTTCTGACATATCAACTTAGTTGTTCGGCTCTGCTATTGACATAACAACTGGTACACCACAGGATAACTTAATCCAATCCTCCCGTACTAGGGTTGGCTCCTCGCATTTCTCTTTAACACCATCCGTAGATAGGAACCGAACTGTCTCACAACGTTCTAAACCTAACTCACGTACCTCTTAAATCGGCAAACAATCAAATCCTTGGGACCTTCTTCAACCATAGGATGTGATGAGTCGACATCGAAGTGTCAAACGACTCCATCGATAAGAACTCTCGAGAGTCATCAACTTGTTATCCTTAGCGTACCTTTGATCCGTTGAGTGAGAGTCCTTCCACACGAGACTCCCATATCACTAGGCCGACTTTCGTCTTTGTTCAACCAGTTGTGTTCACACATTAAATTTATATTTTTGTATCATAATATCCTATAAATTATGTCAGAACATGACTTCAATTTCTAAAGAACAAAAATTGAAAACCAATCCATTTTAAGGACAAACATGCAACTTGAATAGTAGATACATAATTATAATCATTTCTTGGATAATAACTTGAATAGTTAATCGTAATAATTAAATTTAGTAAAGAATTAATTAAAAGTCCACAAGGGAACGATAAAACCCAGCGGATACTTTGTAAATAACTAACCATTTTAAGTTGAATGAAAGAAATGAGCAATAGGCTAGTAATTAATGTATTTGTCATGATAAATTTGGTTCATTGTATAAGAGTATGGATATTATGAACTTAATAAATAAATAAATAAACAAATAGATCTTCCATGCCACTTTGAAATATTAGAGTTTTATCTTATATTATTTTATTTTTTTTATTTGCACCGGGTGTCCGAGTCTCTTTGAGCCCCAACTAATCCCGGGGGTGCACAGGCCCTCGGCAAGGAGTTAGTTTTATCTTATAGTTCATACAACAATAATAAAAGATATAAATGTAAATAATTCTTAGAGACATATATTACAAATAGTTGCCACATCCCATGACACTGATACTTCATTGTTCATCCAGCCAAAAGCCAGCTTAAACTTTACGTAATCCCACAAGTAAGGTCTGAGAAGAGTGGTGTGTGCGCAACCTTACCCTTATCTTGTGAAGGTAGAGAGACTATTCTGATAGACCCTCGGGGCTCAAGTAAATCACCCAGCTTTTATACCAAACCAAACAATTATACATATGACCATTTGATGATTATATATAGAACAAGATCAAATCAAACAGGTGCTAAAATTAACATTAAGGTAGGTAAATCAAGATTCCCCTCAGATAACAAGGTTGAAACTGAAGTGTCTTACATATCATAAGTTAAACCTCCACCAACAACTGAAATTCAACCCCAACCTGCTTCATGTATTTCAGCCTGTTTCGTCTCCGACAAAACATTAAAGAACGAAGGAAAGAAGGAAATAAAGCAGGAACAAAGAAGAAAATAATGATAAGAGATATATCCCTCAAACGTTCCCGTGGGAATAGTATTAAGTATTAACACAGGCAGCTTACCCAGGAATACAAATAATAGATTACACACTTATACCTATCCTAAAGAAGAGAAAAAAATGACAGTTTTTTTTTTGGTTAAGAAAAAAAAAATGATAAGTTACCTATAAATGAAGCAAACTACTACTAACCTAAGATGATTAACATTATTTGCTGGGTCCTCCTTACAGACATGTACAACTAATTTTCCAGCATACAATTACATGTTATGTTGGGTCAACTACATGGAATAGTTAGAATAAGTGCTAACCGAAAATAGAACAAACTGAGTGCTGGCTGGCTGGCTGGCTGCTAGAGATAACTACAACTGTGCATATGTATTCTCTCCGACTCCAGAAGCAATTTACAAGGAGTTCCTACATAATATGTGGCAAAAGACTCATTATTGTCATACATCAACAACAACACCTTATATGATGATGAGCAGTGCAGCCAACAATTCAGCAATCTGGAGAGGAAATACATCAAAATGATGAGCAACTAACAAAAGAGATGTAGGGAAAAGAAGTCTATCAATCTTCCAATATCTCCAATTTGGTCTTTTGGATGGTTTTCTTCTCTGACTTACCGTAGACCTTATTCAATCAAAGGATAGCCAAATCATGATGCTGAGGTAACAGATTTTCCTGATGTCCTTTTGCGTTTCCCAAGAAAAAGGAAAGGATTAAAGAAAGAACATTTATTTGCCCCAAGAAGCCAAACTTCAGTCTTTTGCACTTTCTTTCTCTTTGTCGAACAAAGAGGATTCTGCAGAAAATTAAGATGATAACTCTACCAGGTAAATAAAAAGTTCCACCACAAAGTTAGTGTCACTAATAGAATAACAGATACACCACAGAATTGAATATGTGGAGTAAAGAAATAAAAGCAAAGATGATACGATGAGATTTGGTGATAAAAGAATAGAAGACATCTATCTATATCTATACTATATTAAAAGCACGAAGGTCCTTTTTTATCATTTAAAAATTAATTTCACACTAGATAAAATAGTCTTTAATTATTCTCATAATATTTAGTGATTGTAATTTAATTATTTTCCTAATATTTAGGACTTAGAAATCAACTAAATTTTGGTTATCAAATCTTTCCTTATTTGAACCATGCAAGAAGTCTTAATACTTAACACTATAAAATCGATTCAGATTCTACTTTATATAAAAAAAATCCTTATTTAAAATTATGTAACAAATTATAACTACGACTAATGGTAACATTAGGACGTTGAAGTTCGCCAGGATGTTTATTTAAAAGAAACTGTCTCTCAGACTCTCGTATGTTTTTATTTTTTGCACCACCCAAAGCATTCATTGATAGGAACTATTGACATATTTGTCTTTGACTTGGAAATTAGTTACTTTTAAAGGTTTAATTATTGCTTTAAGAGTCAAGTTTATTTTTTTTGTCTTTACTTTGTGATGCATTTGTTAGTCATGGTAGATTGCTTTAAGAGTCAACTAATTGTTGCTTCACTCTCCCATTGCATATTAGTGAGTAGTGTGGAATGTGTTCAGATCCAATGGATTAGAGATATGCTAAGTGGATGTTAAAATATGGAGAAGAGAAAGGGAATAGTTCCTTTGACACCTCTTTAAACCATAGAGAAAGAAATGAAAAGGTTTTTGTATTAGTATGAACTCTTTCATTTTTGGATAAAGTAGTGTGAACTCTTTCATTTTCTTGACACTTTTGGAGCACGTATAGTATTCCTGTATTGATGATACAATGCCCTTTGCAAAGAATCATGTTTTTGTACAAAATCTCTGCTCTTCTTGTATACAGCTCGTATGTGAGGTTCTTCCCATCAAATAATTATAATTATTAACTTCGTAAAAATCTCATCCTTATCTCTCAAAAGAATGCTGCTGATTCATCAGAGTGACTCAGATCCAATGTGCATTACTTATTCTTGTTCGACTCACATGGAGCCTATGTACTTTTTCCAACTCTGCTACAGAGACTACCTCTTTAGAAAAACATCAGAAACGGTGCAAGCTTACAAATTTAAACAAGAGGTATAGAATCATTAAAGGTTGATGTATGCAAGATATATATCAACACAAAATATAAAACACTATTCAGGTGACACTTAAAATTTATTTCAATTGCTTTTCACATCTCAAATAAATCATTTGATGCTTCTACTTCTTATGAAAAGAATAACAAGAGAAGCAGTATTCACCTACTCAAAGTTGTTCACGAATGTAAGCCATCGATCTCAACATTGATCCTAGTGTATCCCTTGAAACTTGAAATTTCACTTCAGTCTCTCCGGAAGGCGTCTTAGTATCTTGAAGCTGTAACAGAAAAGGACAAAAATCAGTTTGCAACTTAAAGGACAGTACATCATTGCATTCAACTGACATTTATCCTCTCAATCGACAAGGTGAAATGAGATTCAAGGCTGGTCGACAATCAAAATGATCAATTTTTCTATCTAATACTTCATACGGATATCTCTTTATATTTCAGCTGTCATGAATGACACTTTGGAGAGTCATATCAGGGAATTAAATAGAAGAGCCCGGCAAAGTGTTTCATCAACATACATGGCGTGTTTTCCACATGAATATAAAGAGATGATTATACACCACAAAAACAATACCCAGAATATGAAAGGGAAGAAGAGAGAAGGGACAGAGGCCTTTTCTTTCACGTGATAATTTTGGTATATTCACTGGAATATTGAATAAATAGGCAGGTGCCAGGTGATAGAATCGTCAAATCATCAAAAGAAAGAAACACTCTTTCCCTTGATAGAAAAATGGCATCATCCATCGACTAGAGAAGAAAATCCAGAACAGCAAAGCTTCCAGAAGCAATTGCAGTAAATTTAACAATTACACAGGTTGGCTCAAGTGATTAAATTTACAGGAATAAAAAAACATATTAAAGCTCATTTGATATACTAATGTTAATATTAAGTGTGTCTTTGGAATGCCTCCAGTGTAACTAATCAGAATGTGCATATTGAATGAACTTGCTTGCTCCAACTCTGCCAAACTTGAAGTAATATATCTAAGATTATGTGAAGCAGAAAGCAACCATTCAACTGCTCCTCACTCATTTAATGAGATTCTGAAATAGGAAATAATTCTTGAAGTTCATGACGCATACCTTTAAATTAATAACAGCTACTCTATTTGCTGGCAGGGAAAGCTGTTGACTTATGTAAGCCATGGATTTCAGCATTGGCTCCAGAGTGACTCTTGTAAGTCTAAACTGAACTTCTGTTTCCCCAGCTGGGTTCTTGCCATAATCTTGCAACTGAAAATCGGGTCGAATATGTCCAAATAAAATTTCACAAAGGAAATTACTATCTCATCAAATTTATTTGTCAAGGGAGGAAGAAAAATCAACTCAACTGTTAATCTGTAAACAGCCAGAGTGTGACTCAAGAGGATAATCTTTTTTCAAAACAGGTATACACACCTTCAAATTGATGACAGCCACTTTACTTGCGGGACTCTTGTTTTCAATCACCCATGTCATAGACTTAAAACAAGTATAAACAACCTACATCAAACAAAATATGTGAAGGAGAAAAAACATATTAATTCATCTCCTTGGTAAATTCATGTATTTTCATGTTGTATATTCAAATACAAATCATAAATGGAAAAACCGTAGTTATATACAAGTTACAGAAGAGGCAAGTTTTTGTTTTCATACCACATTATCAGCAAGACCACCATCATGATTTATAGCCACAGGTGTCATAGTGGGCTGATTTAAGTCACCAGCAGTTAAACCGCCATCATTTAGGTTAAAATGATGAGGCATTGTATCTTGCCAAGGCCATAGAGATGGTACGGTATCAGAAGTAGCTGGAGTTTTTTTTATGCTCCCATCCTGAGTACTTCCACTTCCCTGTGAGCTAAGAGGTTTGCCAACATTTTTTGCAACAATAGAAATCTTCCTCAAGCCGTCTCTCAGAGCACTAACCGCTGCATCAAAGGTCTCTGCAGAAACTGCCCCTTCTTCTGCATATCTTAAAGCTTCCAGACATAGGTGGTTGAAACGTGAAGTGAGTGAATTAATTCCTTCTTTAACAATTTCTTCATCCGATCCTTGTCCAACTTTTGCATTCCTTGTCCACCTCTTAAGTATATAAAGAGATGGAACTGTGAGAACATTAGTCACTGTGAAAACTGTTAAAATGTGCCTACATAAGATGCCCGAATACTCAAACATCTGACAGCTGCAACTTGCTTTCATCTGGGCAAGGTTCAACATAACAATGTAAGCCTTGTCATCCTGGTCATATTTTGCAACCCTAAATTTGCTTAGAGTCTCATCACCATCTATCTTATTGGCAGTGTGGGCAAAAGTTTCAACTAGTTCCTCTTGAAACTTTGCAAAAACTTTTTTGGTGAAGAGATTAGCTGCTTGCTGTTCCATTGGAGATGGGGTCCTTAGCATTGGTGCGGTGCAATTTGTATCAAAATCAGATGCAATTTCCCTTTCAAGTGAACTTTCTAAAGCTCTTTCATACTGCTTAAAGAAAATTGGTAGAGTTGTCTGCTGATTCACATATCCATCAAAAAAGGAGGTTACACCCTGGTTTGAGGGAAGTGCAGCAAAGAAAGTATCTCGAAAATATACTGGAGCCCACTGGTCGCGAGCATTATATACAGCTTGAAGCCACTCATTTTTCCCCAGATCATATTTATCAAGTACAGAGGCCCAAGATGATTCGAAATCCTCAATTGTCTCAGAATAGTTAATGCAGCTATATAGCTCCCCATAAAAGGAAGGATGAGCCATATATATGTGAGCCAATCTTTCCTGCCCTTCTCGTAAGATATGCCACTTACAGATGCAATGACGAGTACCTGGTAATACTAGGTTGACTGCTGCCTTAATAGCTCTATCCTGGTCGGTTGTAATAGAAACTGGAGGGCGGTTATTCATTGAAGATAGCCAGGTCCGGAAAAGCCAAGTAAAGGAAGACTCAGACTCATCTAAGAGTAATCCACAGCCAAACAAAACCATTTGCCCATGATGATTTACTCCAGTGAATGGAGCAAAAGGAACCTGGAATTGATTTGGTCTATACATTGTATCAAAAGTAACAGCATCGCCAAAGTGACTATAAGCTATCCTTGATCTTGCATCAGCCCAAAAAGCATTCGTCATGCGGTTTTCATCATCAAGTTGAATAGCATAGTAGAAACCAGGATTTTCCGCTTGCATTTTTTTGAAATAGTCAAGAAGATTATGGGAATCTCTTCCAAGAGTTCTCTTTCGGCTGCAAGGCTGAATAAACATTATTGGTATGACAGGGCTAAAGTTTTTGGTCACACGATTTGACTCCACAGGAGAAGCATCCTTAACACCTTCATTAGAACTGACAAATACATGATTCCCGTCCACCGGAACCACAACCGGTGGAACCATAATATCAGTTGGAGCTCCCGATATCTCTCCAACAGTCTTGGAAGCACCAGCAAAGTGTTTACGAGGTCGGAGGTAATGCACCTTGCTGGGATTCACTATTGAATGATTGTGATCCTCAACGAATTTAGTCACAACCCAACCATCTGAACTCTTCCTCTCTATGCGAAGCATAGCATTGCAACTCTCTGTATTCTTCCTTCTGAAAACTTCTTTAGAACAAGAGAAGTCCCAACTAATGATAGGTCCATCAGGCTTAGTGCGGCTGTACTGACCAACATGTATGCTAAAGCCCACACGCCTAGCATATGCGTCAAAAAAATTCTTTGCTGCTTCTTCTGTTTGAAACTCCATCCCCACATATGGCTTCTCTTCCCCATCATCAACCTCAATGATAGTGTCTATTTCAGTAAAATTGTCCAGCAAACCCTGTTTGGGATTCCGATTTGGTTCAACAGCTCTTTCTCCACTTTTTTTCCTCTTCTGCCCTTCTATGTCAATTACTTCGATATTCATCTTGCTGGGGAACTGACATTGACAAATCAATCTATTTCTTCTTGGTCAAAACGTCATCTTGCCATCTCTTATGAAAAAAATGAACAATAGGAGGCCTTAAAATCATATGAACTGGAACAAGGTAACCAGTGACTCAATATTTTATAATAATAAATATAAAGAATAAGACAACACTCCAGTTTTACACACACAGCCAATGGGCCATACTCCTTACTCAAAATTTTAAATGGAAATGCACATCAAATGATGTTTAGGATAAATACAAGAAAAAATAATATTGTTTAAAACATAATATATTCCCAGTCACCAGAAAGCAGAAAGGTGATACAAATCTCCCAGCATGTTGCCTTCATTGGCAGGTGAAAAGCAGCTGAAAAGGTTACGAGAATATTGATCAAAACTCAAGCATTTGGGCTTCAGAGGAGGGACTTCGTACATAAATTCTAATACCACAGAGAGAAGAAGACTCCCCAGAATGGTATGAAAGAAGTTCAATTTTCCAAGGAGGGATATAGTATCAAACTCTGATATTTAAGAAAAAGAGAAATATAAAACATTTTTTGGATAAGGGAATTCAATGCTCAGAGGAAGGAGTCAATACCCAAACTCTAATTCCATGAAGAGAAAAAAAGAGCATAAATATTTTCTAGAATAGGGTGAAGGAAGGATATAAACGGACAAGTTTTAGTGATAATCAAAACTTCAAATGGCCTTGGAAGCAAATCTGGAGAATCAAAGTTCCACACAACGTGGCATGCTTCACCTGGCTTAAATGTTCTCTAGAATAGTGATTGGAAATCTAGTATTCATTCCCATATTTTTATAATATTATGAAAAAAGTAGGAAGAAAATTTGTGATGTTTTGTTTGAAAGCCAGAGGAATTACTCAAATTGTTATCAAGCCGTGACCACCACCTAATGCTTAACTTGACCAAGCAGACCAAAAAATACTAGGTAATTTCTTCCCATCTGTCCTAACCTTGGTTGACAAAGTTACATGTTGCTGATGGGAGGTGGCTGATTGTTAAAATGAATTGCTCCATCAATTCCAGTCTTTATCATGAAACTGAACTCATGCTAAGATTATAACAGTTTACAGTTTGTTATGTATTTTCAAGGAGAAGAAGAATAAAAAAGTAACTGTTCAGAAGTAACCTAAAAATTAGATGGTTTGGACCTCATACTCCAAAGTCCCAAACCATACAGTTTTGAACATAGCAATGTCTTCAAATTTCAACAGAAACATTCAGAAAAATAAAACATGGTGAGAATCATGAATCTCAGGTTCAAATCCCACAAACAGCAAAAATACTAGTGTTCTCTTCCCGAGGTCAGCAAAAGCACTGAGATCATCCGAGTTCCGTTGCTCAAGAACAAAAATTGTTAGCAAATTGGTACAAACTATGAAATGAGGGTAAAAGTTTAGAAAGTGAATGCAATTATATGGTATCAAATTGAGGGTAAATCTTAGGAAGAATATAAACCTGAAATTCAGTTCTGAGTTCGAACAAATAGTATGTAGCTTCCTTCAGTAAAAGCTTCCAAGATTCTTCATTAGACCAGAATGTTACACATACTACTGTTACCTCCTCCGGCGCGCCGGCGTTGCTGAGTTTATTGCTGGGGCCTGGGGAGGGGAGAGGGGGCTCCGGACGCGTTGAAGAAGCAGACGGAACTTTTTCTCTGTTTTCTTCACTTTTGATTTGTTATTAATCTTGACACTCTTCCTTAATTACTCTTTTCCTTTGATATCTGTTTCTTCTATTTTTTTCTTGTAAGTTAGCTAGTGTTTCGCAATAGATTTTTAAATATTTTTGGCAAAGATTATTTGGATGAAATTTCATCATATGTTTGGTCATAATACTTGAAAAATATATTTTACCTTTTTAAGAAATATGATTTATATTCATAAGTTTTAAAAACTATCAAAACTAATCATAGGTTTGTATTACACAACACATAATTTTGTTATCCTAAACCGATTGTTCATCATTTTCATCAACAACAATATCATCATTTTCATAATCAACAATCATATCATCACTTTCATACTCACTAAACATTCCATCACTATTTTGATGTTAACGTAAAAAATTATGTAAAACAATGCAAACAACTACTATAGAGGGTGTTCTTGTAAAAGATTAAAGTTTGATATAGAATTTGAATTATTAAAAATTCCAAAATAATAAGACTTAACCTAAATACTAGTTTTTCTAGTATTTGGGTTATTTGCAAAATAATTGCAAAATTATATGAACAAACATTATTTGCCAAATTTTACTTTGGAAAATCTATGGTCAAATGGGTCCTTAGTCTTTCTTTTTCTTTTTTTTTAGCAAAATTTTTACTTTTATTATTTCACACTACATATTTAAGACAATAAAATTAAGGAAAATTTTGATAGATTTGACGCGGGGGTCAATTTTTAATCATCAAAACAAATAAAATATACATTTATTGATTTGGTTATTAATACACAAAAATAAAAGAAATGATTCACGTAAAATAGGGAAAAAAAGATAAAAATTCATTCAAAGTGAAAAATAACTAAAATGACTGACATTAATAAACTTTAGATCATTGAATTTATTGTGCATCAAGCTTCAAATTTCCCTGTTTTAGCCTAGAAAGAAGAGAAAGTGACATTGCTAGTCCCACAAAAAATTATCATAACACGCATATTCATGAAAGCAATGAAATAAATGCTCATGTCTTGAGCGTTTTTTCTTTTATAAATAAATTTTGATGAAAATATATAATATAAAATATTTAAAATTATTTATAAAAATTAATGATCTATTATTGTGTGTGTGTGTATATATATTATATATATATATAAAATGTCGATTCAGTTTCATTATTTCTTTGGATTTTTTGAACAAAATCAAAACCAAATCAAATAAAATCGATTTATTTAATAGATTTGGCTTGGGTTTACGATTTGGATCGATTTTTATTCAAACTGTGAACACCCAATATTTGACATATCTTTAATTTAAGATTACAATATTTAAAATTATTTTTTGATTTTCTTAACTTTTGTGTTAAATTAAAATAAGGCAAATAAATTAAAACATGAAGAGTACATTCTATTTTAACCCTTAAACTTCGCTTCTTATTTCTTATAAACCATTTAAATACCAAAAAATAAAAAGAGTGAATTTTTCACATTGATTCAATCATTTACTAATTTATGAGGTCAGAAATTCTCAAAGTATAATTCTATGAGAAGGAATTGAGCTCACATATTTTTATCGGAAAAAACATGTTATTCAACAGAGAGATTCTGAACTGCGTAAGCTTGATTATATCAAGCTATTGATTACTGAAACAGACTATAGCTCTTACGATAACTATATTGAAGGTGCATCCTCTTTTAATTCTTTTTTTTATATAATTTGTAAGACTTTTAATTTAGTTAATGCAATATGATGACACTTATTGATTTTTTCTTGAATTTTTAAGGTGAAACTTATTTTGAAATATTTTTTTATTACTAAAATGACACTTATTTTGGAACAGATGAGTCTTAATAATGCAATATGATGACTAACAAAGAACATTACCAATGCACAAAAATGTTATGTTCTTCAGACTCTTCAAATATGCCGCTGGATGTGTGTCGAATCCTCAAAAAATAGTTTACTTTTGGAGAATTCAATACAGATACGGCAACATTTTTGGAAAAGCCGAGAAATATAGCAGAAAAGCAAGTGTAGCTGGGGATATCAATAGGCAAATGATACTGAAACCAAAAAAGATTGCTAAGCAACATTTCAGCTAAACTGCAGGAGTTCATATTTGGTGAAACTAATTGAAAAAGGAGTCACAAGGCCTTCTGCTTGTGTCTCTATGTTATCTAGGAAAGATTAAAAAGCAACTAAAACTAGGAGGAAGGTTTCCTATCAAACTTATAATATACTTAATAGTTAACACCAAGCTGAGTTCTTACTCCAAACATCTTACATCGTCGAAGATGCCAAACCTCCATCGTCTTTCATGTCGTTGGAAATGGATGTTGTTCTTGACATGGATGTTGATGAGGTAGGTGAAATCGACAGATTGTTCCTTACTTCCTCATTATCAGCTTCAATCCCATCGATGATCATGCTGTCGGAGAATACATTCAGGTTGAACTCATTCTCACTTGATTGCTCATAGAAATTGAAGTCAATGTTGTTGTCAAAGCTGGTGTCATTGAAAAGATCCATCAAGTCAGCTGGTTTGTCAAGAGAGAAGTCGGAAACTGGGAGCGAATCAAATGTGTTGTCCAAGTACATGTTCATCCACGGGTAGTCCTCTTCCTCCTCGTGGTCCTTCGCCTTCATTATATCAGCAGCAGACTCCAATGAAGGAGCAAACTCCAACTTCAGAACTTTTGGTTGAGTCACTTCATCAGAATCAAGTGCAGGTGTAACCTCCAACTTTGGTACTACTATTGGTTCTGCAGCTAATTCCGCTAGCTGATAATCCCATTGGTTTTCTTCTTGTTGAACCGGCTGATACTGTTCGATCACCTCATTTGATTGAACTTCAGCAGAGGACTCTGTGTTTTCCTCCTTTGTTAACAGATCTGGTTCGCGGAGTTTCTTCAAATGGTCTGCATATCTGCTGATGTCGAAGTTGGTCACTGCATTAGGCCCTCTGTACTCAATTGCTGCCATATCATATGCTGCAGCTGCTTCCTCTTGAGTGCCTTCAGTAAAGAGAGAAGTAAAATACAAGGATTTCAAGAAATTCCTTTGTTCATTTCAGATAATGTTACTGCACTCAACTATACGAGACCTAGTTTGAACCTATGTTTCTCAGACTCTTCAAACACATACTGAGAGGTGCATGTCAGATCCTCCAAGAGTAGTGCATTCTTGAAGGATCTGACACGGATACTACTTTGAAAAGTCCGAGCAACATAGTTTTGAACTAGTTTACAAGGTCACAAAATGCACCAATTGAACTAGTTTGCATTGTCTAATCGCCAATGCCATCCGCCAAAGCATCAGTAACAACCAACAAGGAAACAAATCGTTACTAACCAAAGTGAACGCGACAATATAAATGCTCTACATTGCACTTGCTTGTTCGTAAAAAAGCAACAAATTATGCCTCAATCGCAAATAAGTTGGGACTATAATACTACTTACATTCGGAATACACCCCAAGTACCAGTAGTGACAAACTTAAAACTCTTTTTGAATGACTATATTACTATTTAGACTAGTCAGATCAGTGAGTTCCGAATACAAAGTGATTATACTAAAAAACAAAGAGTTGTCTAGTGAGTGTAATAGTTGGAGATGAGGATGACAAGACACTATGCATCAATCCAAAGGCATAATTGTCTACTGAGATTAAACATAAATTATTCACCCCATTAAGCATGAATCAAGGCTCTGACAATGTCACGAGCCAAGATCTAATACAGTCACATTAAAGAAAATTAAGATAATTACTTATCTTAATCACTATTCAAATCTCTTACTAATTAATACCTCACACTTAACCAAGTACATAGCATCTACATATCATTCAAAATTGGCTCCATTTAGTTCTCTAATTATATCCATTCAAAACTATTTAAACTTAAAAGGTGCCCCCACATGATTTAAGGCCATATTGTATTTACTTAACATAGGAAGTGATTATAATTTCAAACATAAGTTTAGCACATAACAAAAAAGGGTAAGGACTAAACCCACCAAAAATAAATCTATAGGGGAATATTTTCAATTTATATAAAGTTGGGAACAGAAAGTCTAACTTTATATACGGTCCACAAAGATCTGCATCAAATATTTTAATTTTTGGACCACCTCAGCCTTTTGACTTTGATCTCAGTAAATAATATATAAAACACCAATGATCATGTGCCATGTCAGCTTTAATCCTATTTATATATATTACATTTATATTAGACACGTAAAAGTGTTAAATCTTTTCCCAAGTACGGAATCTCCTACATTGAAAAAAAAATCGTACCAATACGAATTTAGAATTTAAAATTTATGAATTCCTAGAACGACTAAAATCAAGAAATCAGTACTCGAAAATCTAAATAAAACTCAACTAAAGAGATTACAAAGTTAAGAGACATACCGTAAGTTCCCAAATAGAGATACTTATTTCCATAGACCCGTCCAATTCGTGCCTCCCATCGACCATTATGGTGGTGCCTGTCAAAATCAAAATATAACGGGTCATATACTCAGATAATCAACAAACTGAACTACTAAAAATATTTTCGTGATCAATCTAATCACATTTTTCATCATTTTATTTTCCTAAATAAGTATTATACATAAACTCCACTCAGCCCACAAATACACAGTGAATCCAAATGGGACCCACTAAAAACTATGTCCTAGTGGGTCCCATAGTCCCATACAGTCGTGAAAATCCACAAAATTTGTTTGACTTCCAATAATGTACCGGCCTTGCAAATATAAAAAATAATAATTTTTTAAATTAAATTTGCATGTCTTTTGTCTTTTTTTCTAATTAAATGCGCTTTAATACATTTAATTATTGACACTAATTAAATTTAGTATATACTAAATTTTTTAAATTAATTAAATAAAATACCTTGCAACGCCACGATATTTGGAAACACCTCTTGAAAATCCACTGCTCATTCTCCTTAATGAAGCTAAGTACTCCTCCTTTGTTAGCCTCTGCATTTCTTCAAACTCTTTGCTATATCTTTCCGCCTGCATTGTTTTGTTGTACGTCACGTTTCATGTCTTGTACTCTTTTACAGTTATTTTTTTGTCATTTTTCGCCCTTTTTTCCTCCAACACAGACAAAATCCCTAAAAAGAAACACCGCTTCCCTTTTTTTTGTTTGACATAAAAAATTAATTCTAAAATACTTATTTTTCGTTAATAAAATAATTTATGATCATACAAACATCTGACTAATTCTATGACATAAATTGAGACGGACAGAGTAAGAATTTAAGTACTGGAAAATTAAGTATAGTTGTTGGTCCCCAATACTTGAGGGCAGCAAGATCATAAGTTCTAGCAGCAGCTTCTTCACTATCATAAGCTCCTGCATATTCGAAAAATTTAAATGATAATTTTAATAATTAGCAATTAATTTAGTCAAACAAAGAGTAAAATATTTTTTTGTGCATAAAAGGTGTTGTACATCGTGCAAAAAAACTAGTACATTTGTAAGAGGTTTAGAGCTTACCCAAATAAACTAAGCAGCAAAGAGGCAAGTCAGAGAGAGAGAGGGGATCATCACCAAAAAAGAACAGAGTCAGTAAAAAATTGATTATATTAACATTAATTACGAGTAGTATAATAATATTACTGTAGATCTTGATTTGTAAATTTTTTTTATTTTAATCCACATATTAAATAAAAGTAAAAAGAGATAAAGAGTATTATTTACTTTGTCTTCCTTTCTTGTTCTGAATGCTATTCCAAGTACTCTTGTCCCATAAGTGAGCTTCATACCTTCCTGTCCATCTATGCCTGCAAAAAAAAAAAATAAAAATTTAATCACACATTTCTTCATGCATGCAATCAAAAAATCCAATTTTGATTTCTGGGTTTCTCTTAGAACATCTTGAATGTGTCAGTGTTACTCTGTAAATTTAACTTAATTGGGTTTAAGCAAAAAAATTAAAAATAAAATTAAAAAATACCTGGTTACGCCTCTGTAAATGGAGCTTCTTCTAGCTGTAGATGAATTATTACTTAGTGAATCAGCATTTACAATTTTCTTAGCTCGACTAGCACGTTTCAGCCTGGGCTTTGGTTTCGGCTTCAGGTTTAGCTTCTCTGTTTCTTCATGGATTTGTTCAATGCATGAAGATGATGAAGAAGAAGAGGAGCAAGAAAAAGATGGAGATTTCTTCATTATTTTTTTTCCCAGAAAAAAAGAACCCCACCCCTAGAATAAAAATTCAATTGATAAAAATGGCAATGTGGGTGTTCTGGGTTTTCAATTTCTAGAATTTTTAGGAGAAATGGAGGCGGAAATAGAGATTGGGTTGGTGTGCTGAATTAAGAAGAAAATAAGGTTCGTTTTCTTTTCTTTCTTTACTCTTGTTATTTGCTTTTCTGGTAAACCAAAGTGGTTTACCAAATTAAGCAGAGACAGAGAAGAAATACAAGAATTGCATTTGGGGTAAAATGGAGTTTATAAGATGACCAACACCCACCCACCCACTGTGACTTGAGGGTACGGGGGTAAGTAGGGGGTAGGGGGTAATTAACCATGTAATTAATTAACTTTGGTTAATTAAACTTGAGTTAATTAATTTTTAACACTTGGACAAATGTAAGTTCAGACTTTCAGTTCAGAAGCCATGATGCTATTATGCCAATTGGCCTTTTTTTTCACTAACTTTCTCCATGGGAATCTTTTTTAATAAAAATAAAATAAAATAAATTTTAATTTTTTTTATTTTTTACATTTGAGTTTAAACTTGTGGAATTGTCAGTGAAGAATTATGTCTTGTTCTACATATAGAGAAAGAGAGGGACGCGTGGTGTGAACTGTGAAGGGGCAGAAGGGAGATGGTGGTTTTAATAAAAATGGCGTTGGTTTTTGTTATCAATTACGAGGCAAACCACACTGTGGGATGGTATTTTCTTCGTGTCAAAATAAGTGTTGTTTTAGTTAAAAACAAATTGTTGAGTACTTTCTGCGTGCCAAAATAAGTGTCATATTAGTCAAAAATACAAATTGTTCTGAAATTAATACTGTCATTTAGTAATTCAAGACTATAATTAATATTCTGCTTATGCATTTTTTTTGTCATATTTAGACTTGACACACGTTAATTGTCATGGTTGTTTTACTATAGTATCTCTATTAATTGATATTTAAGATTAAGTTTTAAAAAATAATTTGAAAATTAGTAATAAAAAATTATTTTTTCTTGTTAAAAGTGAAAATTTTACTTTTGAAATATTGGATAAGTAAAATGAACAAAGTAGTTATTTTCTTTATTTATTTTTACTTGTTCATTTTGAACTTTGTATGTCTCTTAAAAAAATGATTAATATGATTATCTTAAGTCTTGAGAAATGATTTGGGAAATAAGTAATTAATGTTGAAGGTAAAATTTTAAATATATATAATTGTATTTTCTAGACTTGTTATAAATGACAAGTAAAAATAAAAATCTATTTTTAAAATAATAATAAGTAAAAGTGAACTGAGCAAGGAGTACTCCTTTAGTCCATTTTTACTTGTGTAAAAGGAGCAATATATAAAAGTGACAATTTACTATATCAATTTTTTAATATAATAATTCAATATTTTAAAAAATAACCACAGTTAATAATAAAAATAAATTACAAATTAAGTATTATTTTTTATTTTTTTAAAACTGCACAAGTAAAAGCGAACATCCATATTTAATATAGTAAACAAATAATTATAATAAATAACTGCGAAATAATTATTTTCAATTGTACTCTTATATTAAAAAAAATAACTTCTAATTATTAATGTTCAATTCTTAACAAAAATCTACTAATAAGTAATAAATAAAGTTGACTTTAGTAAATAATATGTTATATTTATTGTTTTTTCTTAATACACGTAAAAAAAGTTGAAGCGACACTTATTTCAAATGCGGGAGTAAATAATTTTATTTTATTTTTTCAGTAAGGAGTAAATAATAAAAACAATAAAAGTAGGAATGGCGACGAAGGAGCATTTTGTTTGGATTCATTTTGGCAGTGTGAAAAGTTTTTCCCAGTGTTCAATTTCATAGCTGTATCCATGCAAATTATTATTTTTTAAAATAAAAATAATTGTAAATAAAAGAAAATTTATGAAAAAGCCATGAAACCATGAAAAAGGGAAAATTGTAAATAAATCAGTATTGTTTTTTTTTAAAAAAAAGGGGTCTCTTTTAGGAGATTATAATTCAAATTATCCCTTAAATTTGAGAGTATACTCATTTCCTTCTCTATTATATTATTCTAAGCACATATGATCATTTAAGTTTATTATAATTAGCATTTTTTATCCAATTGATTGAATCCTCGAATGAATTACGTAAGATTAATAGAATTGTCATGTGCTCGAGCAAAATAACAATTGTAATTGGGGTCTTTTTTGTAAAATTTCTTCTTTATTTATTTTATTGTGATTTTTATTTGATTTATTTTTTATTGCTCGTATAATTAGTACTAAAATTGAAAGAAAAATCGAGACCTTAGATGAATTTTTTTATCAGGATTATTTTTTATGTTAGTCACCCGAAAGAAACGTGATAATTTTAGTGATTTTATTTGATTATTCCATCAATATGCTTAATACTTTCAAATTTCAAAAGCTATGTATACTCATAATAATATTTATATATATATAAATAAATAAATCCGATTTTTTAATTTAGGAACCATTTGAAATTCAAAAACTTAATTTTGAGACTACGAACTTTATCAAGTAAATAATCATAAATTTGTGTTGGTTTGTAAGAAAATTAGGATTAACCTTATTTTTCCCTCTCAATGTCGTATTTTAAAACATTTGAAACACGATTTTTCTTATATTAAATCGACATAAGTTTTTTTCCCAACATTATTAAAGACTTTTATCTAACACCTATAAGGCGAAAACTAAAAAGAAACATATAATGTTATTAAGCATTAACCGTGGAATAACATCATAGATCAGTAAAAGAACTAGTGATAATAATCAAAAGCTATTACTGAATCTTTTCTTTTACATAAAAATATTATTTAACTTCGCTTTATATATCACAAAAGTAACTTTAATCGAATTTGGTAAAATTTCTACCTAAAATGTGAGAGAAAATAATAAAAATATTCTTTATATTTAAAGATAGATTCAACATGATCCCTTAAATAGTAATTAAATATAAAATAGTAACAAAGAGCACTAAGAAATTAAATTTGTGCTAAACAAAAACACAAAATGGATTACAAAAACACAACGAGAGTGAAACCCAATTTTGATATAAAAAACGAGGCTGATAAAATATAAGAAATACATTAAAGAGTTATACAATAATAACATTGAGTGGAGACTTTTCAGTTGTCTGAAATAAAAGAAGTTCACGTGCTACCTAACAGCACAGAGAATCAACTAAATTGTAAAAAACGGACGTTAAAGCTTTAGAAACGACAACAGAATCTATTCAGTCTCGGGAACATGCATGACGATCATCAGTTGTTTGTCAAGCGAAGTCTACATATTCGTAAAATCATTTTAAGTTGATATTGATAATTGAACCATGAATATTCTACCAAAATATTTAAATATATTTGATATTTTTAAGTCTTTTCCGCTCTCTACACACATTTTTTCAATAAATTTACTAATCTAGTATTACCTTGCGAACAATGAAAAATTAATATGTCAAATAAAATGAGATTGATATTTATTATAGTATTAAATAGATCATGTGTCTTTTCAAATTTGAAATCATTTTAAATAAGTTTGTGAATCCTTTTGTTGCAACAATTTTTCCTTATAAAAAATGAGAAATGCAACAAAGAGAGAAGCTATCAATTGAAAGGAAAACAAATAGTAAAAGTATAAACAATTTTGTAGTGATTACGCTTTTACTTAAACGAATTACATTCATTTTCATTTTTCATTAAATTAAGCTCGTTTTTAATTGATTAAATTAACTAAATGAGATTAAATAAAATATAGGAACCATTTGAATTTTAAATGCTCAAATTTTGAGAACGTAAACTTTACCAAGTAAATAATCATGATATAATACTTTTTTATACCTTGTTAGTGTCTTTGTTTGTATCTGGTACCCACATTGGAGCCCAACTAAGTCTGGATTCGCACCGGAAAATCCCATATTGGGAGGTGAGAAGGTCCCTAACAAAGGCGACTCTATACCCAGGGCTTGAACCCGAGACCTCTTGGTTAAAGATGAAGAAATACTTATCACTCCACCACAATCCTTGTTGGTCAAATTGGAGTTATTTTCATGACAACTTTTGTAAAAATAAACAAAAAAATTAATACAAAATAATAAAAAGACAGAAAGCTACATAAAGGAAAATTATAATAAATCATTAAAGATTTTTCATAAACAAGTAGGACATAAAATATATTCACAAGTTAAATTTCATGTCCATAGAAGCCCTTACTTGTTTAAGAGAAAATACAAAAATGTACTTGTTGAGCGACCGATAAAAATATTAACTAAATTGTAAAAATTTCTACCAAAACAATAATCTAAGTTTGATATTTTCAAGTCTCTCTCGCTTTTCATTTTTTCAATAAGTTTATTACTCTACCATTTTACTATCAATAGAAAAAATAGTATGTCTGATAAATTAAATTAAATTATTATAATATTAAATATATCATGTAAGTTTTTACATTTTTAAAACATAGAATCATTTTAAATTGTGTTTCTTTTTTTTGGGGTATTTCATCCGGTGTCAAGTACCCCATTGGAGTTCGACTGAATTTGAATTCACGCACGGAAGTCCCATTGTAGACAGTAAAATTCGCATTGAGAAAATAATAATCAATAATGGAAAAGTATTGCAACAATCGTACTTATTGTTTCAAAGTGCGAGTGTTACAATCTCTATGATTCCTTTGAATTCGTCTTTTCAGATATAGATTCAAGGGCTCTTGAGCTTGATCTTGAACTCGATCTTGGATTCAAGGGCTTTAAAGCTTGTTCTTGAATCTTCGATCAACTTGAACTTTATCTTGATCTTGACTTTTACTTGATGGTCTTGATCTTGATCATTCTTCTTGAACTTGAATGCTTGAACTCTTAAACTTATAGCTTATAGAGAAATTTATGGCGTTTGTACCACGAGCTTTCTCTAGCTTCTTGTTTAGAATTTCCGGTCCCTTTTCTAAATTATGAGAACCCCTATTTATAATTTTAAAATAGAGGTATTGTGATTGGAACAGGACTTCCTTCGGTCAATCAGATTTAAGTGACATGACAAATGAACTTTATGGAGCGGACTTTAATTAAATCCATATTTATTGAATTTAAATAATTAACTCAATTATATTAATCCTTATTTATTAGGACTAATACATTCATGAATTTAATATAATTTGAATCATTTAATAAATTTATATTTAATAATTTTTAAATGATTACACCTACGTTGGAGGTAAAGCATTCCCTAACAAATATGACTTGAACCAAAGAGATTTGATTAAGGATTAAGAAGTACTTACCACTCCATACTCCAATAAAATAAACAAACAAAAATGTCCAGCAATTGTTTTTTGTCTTCCATATAATTTGTAACGTTTTTTTCTTACTTTTTTTTTTGGGGTCCAATTGCCTTGTTCTTCCTATTCGGTTGCCTCTTCATTTATTTTTGTATTCGTTTAAGAAGCAACAATTGTGTGGTAGCTTGTTTATTTGAAACACTTACGTATGTATAATGACATATACTTGATGTTGGGACAAAACACATCATATAGTATTTTATTATTTGTTTAGGTTTCAGTTTTGGTGAATTATGAATCGGGTTTAATTGAGAATTCAGTTAAAATGAATAATATAAATTGAAATCAAAATATTATGGTTGATTTAGGAGACTCTATCGAAATGAGGGATATTTTTAAATATTTTGATAATGATATAGACATACAATTTAGTTAATAAAGAAAAACAGAGTGATATATCTGATATTTTTTTTCCCTTTTATTAATTTGAATTTGAGATAAAAAATAAAAGTGAATTTAGGAAAGCATTCAATAAATATTTATTTTCCATTCGAATACTCTAGTTAGGAATTATTAGTGTTTATTGCATTTGTTCCTATCTAATGAAACACTATAAGATCAAATGATAAAATGTTTTTTTTTTCTCAATGAGGAGAAAATTGGATGAAATATAATCGGAGAAAGAATTCTCATTCCTTAGTTGAGACGATGTGAGGTCATAATTGCGATTAGTTATTTCTGTTGCGATTGGAGGAAGTTTTTAAGGTTATACCCGCGATTGGTTATTTTTGTTGCTAAGCAATTACTATCATTTTGTACCTCTGATTTTTATACTATAAATGCATTTTAAAAGTTACATTTGTCGATTACGCCTTATACGTCACGTTTACAACACGAGTTCATCAAGCGTGATTTATGAGTGACGTGATAACTTTAATTCCTTGCATGTATTTTAAATTTTTCATTAAAAAGTACAAACATCAATCTAATCAATCAAATATGGTGTAAAATACTTTTTATTAAAGACAATTTCATTTCAAGATTAACTTGAATGCAAGACTTTTAATTGATGATGATATTTAAAATTTTACTATTACAAGGCGTATATTGTCAAATTACCTTAAGAGTAACACTCGACGAAAACGAATCTTGATTAAGTTATTACATTGTACAATCATACAAAGAAAGTTTAAATATATTGATGGTAAATTTTCGTATTCCTAAATATATTTTGAAATACTTTAAAAAATATTAATAGGGCTTAAATTTCTTCTAGTAAAACGATTTCAGATGTCGAAGCTACATGCATTTAAGATAGGTGATTGTTGAATCATAGTACTTTCATTCTCTTCCATCGCTAGATTCACAGAGAATTTTCTCATGGCACCTATCGATTTACTATTGTTAGTGAAAAGTTATAGATCATTAAAGTGATAGTGTAATTGAGCACATAGCCCTAGTAACAAATATTTCGAAAGTTCTTTTTTTTCCTCCCAAAGTTAACTTTCTCCTTTTTCTACTAATTGAGTGCTCATTATTGTATGGATCTTGAGTGCATTCGAGATTTAATTTCTAAACTCAAAATTTTTAGAAAATAATTGAATCAATTTAGGGTTTGACAAGCTACCAGTGAAATATTTGATATGCTATAAGGATTGTTCTACTGAGGAAAAATATTTATTATATTCATGTATTATTTGTTGATTTCCTTGAGCCTTTTTATGAGTTTACTACTTTTAACATCTTATAATGAAAATCCTAATTCTACTTCAGAAGACCCCTAGCACCTCTAATTTCAATACACTGTTTGATAATGAAACGACAAATAATATTAGTCTTGTAACTTATAAGCCGGTCAATTTCGATGAGCTAGTGAAATATTTTAAAGTTTAGCGTATCTTTTATGCTAGTAGTACTACAGTACAGAAGTGGCTGGAAGCAGACAACTATCATCGACATGCCTGCTTCTAGTTGAGGGTATTTCTAAAATTTTAATATTTTTTTTCATTTTAATTCATCTACCTTTTTTCTCTTTTTAATATGTTATATTAAAATTACATTAAAATGTATAAATTACAATAGTTAAGAACTTAAAATATTTAAAATCCATATAAAATATTTGATTGACTCTCGAAATTCTATCAGTGTCATATAAATCAAAACATAGAGAGTAACATATATTATTTTAAAATTATATAAAAGGTACTATAAATCATAACAATAACAATTTAAAATATTTTAAAATAATTCTCTCTCTCTCTCTCTCACACACACACACACATATATATATTATTGGTTGACTAACTCTACAAGTTTTATATATGTCACATAAATTAAAACAAATAAAATAACATATGTTAAGCTTGTGCTGATACAAACACGTGTATCTAATTGTTCATAAGGTTACTTTACTTCTATCTGTTATAGATATAGAAAAAGAAAAAAGCAAATAACCTGAGTAATTGATATCCGCTAAATTTAATGGAAAATGCAAAGAATTTTTTTTATCATAAATACTAAAAAAGTTCTCATCAAAATACTAAAATATGAACAATAAAAATAAACTAGATACTAACAAAACAAAATAAATAAATAATTAAAGCACATTTCAAAAAATTGCACTAAACTTTAGATAAATAAAGGGGAAAAGATTAAATTTATATTTGAATTATGCAAAATGAAAAAAATTGTCGTCTATTAGTAGTTGAGATTAAATGTATCTCGTTATTACTAGTTATGGTCAAATATCTGGTTGTACAATTATTTTATTCTATGTAACACTACTTCATCGCTAATCAACCTTTCCTCCTCCTTTGACTTCAAAACATCTATGTATATACATGTTTTAAAATAATATTTTAATATTATATGTTCAAGTCATTTGTCACATTTTATCCTAGCGGTGTAGGTGTAGGTGTAGGTGAAAGTGGGATAACGGGAAGAATATAATGATGAGACAAAGGAGGATAAAAAATCTTCAAACTCAAATTTAGGAGGAAGGTTTAAAATTTGCCCTTGAATGATGCGAACCATTCCAAAAATTTAAATTTACTTTTTATTTTTAAAAATTAATCCTTAATTGTGTAACATGTGGCATCATCGGTTACTAAGCTTTTATCATTTTATAATAAAAATAACCTTTTTTTCCTTCCATTTGCATAGGTTATAGGTAAATCTGACCCCTACTGATAACATTGAAGATATTTTTAATCCTAACTATTAGGAGAGAGTAAATCTTTTCCATTTCAATTTTCATATAGTTTGACCATAAAAATTGTATCTCTTGTAGCTAATTTTAATTTTATTTTGCGTAGTTCCTATCCAATTTAACAAATAAAGTTCGATAAATATTTAATTCAATTTATTAGTGTCAACTTTCGACAAACCTAAAAGATTAAAGGGACTATTTTGAACGTATTACTACTACTAAAGGGACTATTTTGAACTTATTCTCAAAGATTTGGTACCATTTTGGTCATTTTCTCTAAATTTCCTCATCTTAAGGCCTTTAGTAGTCCTTTGGCCAGAGTCCACTCATAAACAAATCCAAATGGGGGCTCTAAGGCTACCCGCTCTCACTTCAATCTTCACTTCCTCCTCCTCCGTCAGGTCGTCGCCGACGATATTTCCGCTGAAACACCGCCTCCGGTTACCACTCCGGCGACCTTTCTCGGCGCAGAGCACCACCGAGAAAGTGGTAGCTCCAGAACTCGGAGATGGAAAGGGGAAAGTTGTAGATAAAGAAAAAGACAGAGTGATAACTCCTCGTTCCCAGGACTTTAACGCTTGGTATTTGGATGTTATTGCTAATGCGGAGCTTGCTGACTATGGTCCAGTTCGTGGAACTATGGTTATTCGACCCTATGGTTATGCTATATGGGAAGCGATACAGGTATCCTTTCAATTATCCATCAATTCAATTCCCTTTATATTGACATGGTAATGTTACTAATTGAATGCTAAATAATTGTATTTCTTTAGGGCAATTTCAATTTCTTTAATTTTTTGAAATTGTGGGGTTTTAGTACTTCTAAGTTAAATAGTAAGGAATTAAGGCCTGAGATGAATTCAAAACGTAGAGGGTAATATGTTTGACCATATTATCGAAGCCTATTGTTCATTTGCAATATAAAAGAAAACGAATTCCCTCAATGTGTTTGTATTTTACTAACAGTTTTGGAGTACCCTGAGCATTTTCTTCTTTTCTTGCGAACAGGGTCGGGGGATTCTTGCATTTACTTCAATTACCGGTTGATTATTTTCTCGAATATGTGTAATTTTTGAAAATTGTGGCTTATGTACTTTTATAGTTTTTGAGTAGGTAAAGATTGCATTTTTAGAAAATAAGGAACTAATGTCCAACATGAATTGAAGATTAGATGGTTTGATCTTATTATAGAAGCCCCATTGTTCGGTTTGGAACTTCTTTCTTTTCTATCTGTTTTTTTTTTTTTGGTTGAATGTATTTTATGAGCTTTGTTTTGATTGAGTTTGTTAATTGTTGATTGGTGCAGGAGTACATGAATGTGAAGTTTAAGGAAACTGGACATAGTAACATGTATTTCCCTCAGGTGGAGTTACTTTTTCAACATGCGGAGTCATCATCTTTTGACTTTTCTTCTCCTTTTATTAATTAGTAACTATGAATCTGACTTGAAAATTGATGTTTTGGTACCCGGTGGATTAGGAGTTGTCTATTGGTTGATGTTTGAGTTATTATGTATCTTGTTGTATAAGATGAAACTAGTGAGCTTTCCCTTGCAAATTCATCTGCTTTGAAAAAAATATTCGCCTTCATCTAGGGAGAATATTATGACAGTTTAACATGACATCTTTCCTTTGATTACCGGTTTCAAATCTATTAAATTGTGGTTTTATTGGATATCTATGTCTGCTATTTTAATCTAATCATGTGTCATTCATGCAATTATTATTTCAGTTTATACCGTATTCCTTCATTGAGAAAGAAGCTAGTCATGTTGAGGGTTTCAGTCCAGAATTAGCTCTTGTTACTGTTGGAGGAGGAAAAGAACTTGAAGAAAAGCTTGTGGTAAGTGTCACTACCCTCTATCATGTTTATTTACTTTTCTGCTCCTTGTTGACATTTCTAGTAGAGTGTGCCAGTAAAATGGTGTGTGCTATTAGGGATTATTTTATCCATGTTGTACCATGATAAAAGGGATTTGAGGGGAGTGGAAAAGGAAAAAAAACATGTGCTGATAAGTAGCAATTATGACCCTTACCTAGTCAAGGAAAAATTAAAAATGCCTCCACCTCTTGGAAGTGTAGCTGATTTGGTCCATCCAAACCAAGAAGAAAATAAATTCCTCCATTCTTGAACATAGGCAGGCGGCCTTCACATAACTAATAGCTTTAAAGGCCAGCATGGCATAACAGTCAATGTTTGAAAATATCCAGTTAAAATTTTAGTTATTTAAGATGTGTAGAAGGTGTTTGGACTCAAAAAATATGATATTTGAAAAAAAGTAGTAATTGAAGAAAGTTGAAAGGGTATTTGGACGTTAAGTTGATGTTTGGACATGCATTAACTTGAAAAAAAGTTTTAAACATTGTGAGATTCCACTTGAAAAACAGGTAAAACCACTCTTTCAAACTTGAAACTCTTCAATTTTGTTTTTCTTCAAAAAATCATTCCAATGTATAACCAAATGTTGTTTTGATAAAAAGTGAAAAATTAGTGCAGACAAATGGGAGCATCATCTTTTTGTGAAATATTTTTCTTGAGAAATAAAGTAAACGTAATTTAAGATACGTCATCTTCAATGCCGGTTGTATTTCAACATTATGATCTGAGTATGCGTTTGATGTTTTACCTTCTTGAGGTTCTGGCAGGTCAGACCTACTAGTGAAACAATAGTGAATCATATGTTTACTCAGTGGATTCATAGTTACCGTGACCTTCCTCTCATGATCAATCAGGTTCTTTCAATCACATCCATCATTTTTATTGTGTTACCTCTAAGAAGTGAAACTATTCTAATTATCATATTATCTCATTCTATGTATTTTCAGTGGGCAAATGTCACGAGATGGGAGATGCGAACTAAACCATTTATTAGGACGCTTGAATTTCTTTGGCAGGAGGGCCATACTGCCCATGCTACTGCAGAAGAAGCAGAAGAAGAGGTTTTTTTTATCTTTTTTATATGCAGAGTATTCTCCAGTTAGTGTTTTTATATAACTCGTTGCTACTTGCTGTACTTCAGGCAATGCAGATGATCGATGTATATACAAAATTTGCTTATGAGCAAGCTGCAATACCTGTTATTGCAGGTAGGAAATCGAGGGTGGAGACGTTTGCCGGTGCTTCAACAACCTATACAATTGAAGCAATGATGGGAGATAGGAAGGCTTTACAGGCAGGCACAAGCCACAACCTTGGTCAGAACTTCTCCCGTGCATTTGGAACACAGGTAAATTTGGAATGTAACAATATGAATATGCTAATTATTGCCTTCAGTCAAAGTATTTATGACACTTTGTAGTGAATTCTCATATGCTTTAAGTATCATTTCAGTTTTTAGATGGTATGAAATGTATCATGTTGCTGTTGAACATGCTTCAATATCAGCAGTCAAACATGGTTGGGCTGGCCAAGGGTTGTTATCTCTAACTGTTAGGATGAGTCAGTAGTGAACTTCTGGCGTAGTTTTAAACGATTGAGGCATTGAGCCAAGAGATCTAATATTCATTAAAGTCAATTTAAAAAAAAAAAAAAAAACAATCAGATATCAGAGAGTACGTATGTCCCTTGTCTTTGGCTTTCACTTATGATTTATGTGTTACAACTTCTCTATCCTCCAAATTTCATGGCTTGTCTCCTTCAAGATTACTGATATTTTTTTGATCACTAATCATACAAATGTCTAAATTATCCCTGTCAAAAAATCATACAAGTGTCGAAATTACCAACTCTTATGCTCGAGTCTCCATTTTGCACTTCTAAGAATTAATGTCAACATGGCAATACTGATTGCTGCAAACTGTAGTGACAAGTAAATGATAAAAGTTGGAGATGTTTATTCGTGCAGTTCCTTATTGATGACTACCAAAACCCTGGCCCACTCTTTTTCTCTTGGTGACAGTCTGCAAGATTTGTGTTTTGGATTCCTTTGTGTGATTTCCTTTGATTCCTTTTCATAGTCCAATATGTATTTCCTCTGAGACCAACCCATGACATGGCTCTTACCATGCGACAACTCATGTATAGTATGCAAACGTTGTGAAGTACTAAAATTTCTGTTTTGGTTCTATAATTATATTGCTTGAAGCTCTAGCACCCTCTTTGTTAACCAGTTATTTTTAGTATAACAGTTTTAATGTTTTAACAGTTCACAGATGAAAATGGGCAACGACAACATGTCTGGCAGACATCATGGGCCATAAGCACTCGTTTTGTGGGAGGTATCATCATGACACATGGGGATGATGCTGGCTTACTGCTACCCCCAAGGCTGGCACCTGTGCAGGTTCCTTAAACCTCCTTTTAACTGGTTAATTTTTGTATCTAGCAAGCTTTGAGTACTTGTCTCAAGTTTTGTGACTTCTTGGTCTATTTGTTGAGTGATGGCATTAAAGGTTTTGATTGTGAATCACCATGCTCAAGTAGTATGACAATAATAGGAAATTCTAATAAATGGGTGGACAAAAATTGAGTTGGTCTGGTTTATTCTCTGCTATGTGTTCTATTTTGGATTTCTCGCTGTATTTCTTCCTGTATCTTGTGTACTAATGCATATAAAGGCATTCTGTCGATAGCAATTTCGGCTAGTGGGTCATGGTGATTGAATATTTTCTTGTTGAATGCTCCCAGGTCGTTATTGTCCCAATATGGAAGAAGGACAATGAGAAGGCAGGAGTTCTGACTGCTTCATCCTCTGTGAAAGAAACTTTACAAGCTGCAGGGATAAAAGTGAAGATTGATGACTCTGATCAGAGAACACCTGGCTGGAAATTCAACTACTATGAAATGAAGGTATGTATTGACCTCTGTACAAACTTAGAATTTACAAGATAATAACCTATAG
Source organism: Solanum acaule (assembly GCA_036250505.1). Lineage (NCBI taxonomy): Eukaryota > Viridiplantae > Streptophyta > Magnoliopsida > Solanales > Solanaceae > Solanum > Solanum acaule. Next base: position 38,315 of record JAJOOR010002980.1, read on the forward strand.
TTCAGAGGAAATGATTACCAAAATAAAATTGAGAAAACATGCATATTAGTGTTTCATCAAGTAAATATTTAGGTGCTTTAGTCACCGACAGTTCTAAAATGCTTGTGAGGTTGTAGGCCTTAGTTTCTGATGCAATTCTCTTCCTTGGATCAAGTTCTTTGTCTAGACAGTTTTCTTGGATTAAGATTATGTAATCTGTGCTGAAAGTTGGTGTACATGGTTTTAGGCTTTATCAGCCACCATCACTAGGGACAAGCATGAAGTTTTTTGTTTGATAGTACTCTGTAATGCACCCTGCTCCTATGTAGGGAGTCCCTTTGAGGATTGAAATTGGCCCCCGAGATGTTTCAAGTGGAACCCTGGTCATCTCTAGAAGAGATGTTCCTGGAAAGCAAGGGAAAGTTTTTGGAATATCCATGGAGCCATCCGCCCTGGTGGCTTACGTCAAAGACAAGTTGAATGAGGTTCAATCATCCCTTTTGGAAAGGGCAACAACTTTTCGTGATAGGTAAGTTCTAACCATTTTGTTATTTTGCTGTCAATACAATGAACTGCATTTTCTGCCGTACACTCTATCTCCCATTCATCTTTGATGATAACTTGTAGTGGACACATTTCCTTCAGAATTTGTACCATTAGTTGGATAACCTTTTAGAGGAAGGAAAATGTTTTCCTAGAAAACGGTTTGTAGGGTTGCTTACTATTTTCTAGTGATTTCCAAGTAAGCAAAAAGATTTACGCATTGCCATTTGCTCTAGACGTTAGTGTCTGCGTTTCATGCATCTCTCTTTGTTGGATAGAGTTTCTTGCTGATTTTCTGTTGCACAATCATACTATTCCAGTAACATTGTGGACGTGTCTTCATATGATGAGCTTAAGGAGGCAATAGCTCAAGGAAAATGGGCAAGGGGGCCTTGGTCAGCTGGGTAAGCCTCGTCTTTTACTTTCCTTTCTTTTTGTGTCTGGTGTCTATAGTTCATTGCTTATATATTTTGTCGGTAATCTGGGACTCATGTGTTGATGCCATACTTAAAAACAGTGATGAGGAAGAATCAAAGGTGAAAGAAGAAACAGGTGCAACCATTAGATGTTTCCCTTTTGAGCAGCCCGAGGGACCAAAGAAGTGCCTGATGACGGGCAATTCAGCAGATGAAGTTGCAATATTTGCCAAATCTTATTAGCAGCTTCTTGATTTCTTTTACTGTGCACGATGATGCTAAAGTGCATCAATAGAAATTTTGTTGTTGTTTATTGTCGGCGTTTTAGTTTGAGATCTAGTTACACTCATAGTGATAGTAGTTATAGTTTTTCTGTTATATTTAAGATCAGCAAGAATGCAGAAGTGAGAATGTCCGCCCGAAGCTACGAAATCATGTTTGTAAACTCATTATGCTATAAAAGCACACACCACATAAAGTTGTAACTGCCATCAAAGCAACAAAATTATTTCTATTCATTTCTTCTTGGTGTTTAGACATTTTTTTCTGGTGCAAACAGACGTACCTAAAGGATACTGAGTCAATCATAGACATCCTAAGTTATTTGTTAGGATTTTGATTCAGTTTCTCTCTTTGTGATATGTTGTAAATCTGTTTCTGTACAATCTATTGTACTATTTTAATCAAATATACACGAATGTTACCTTCTTACAAAAAAGTAGGAAGGAAAAAGGAAAATAAAATGAAAGCGCATTAACTAGATATGGTAAAATTTAACTTAATTTACCAACAAGGGTTGTGACTTGTGGTGGAGTGGTAAGGAGTTCGAGTTTCCTTAGATACAAAGTCGTTTTAGTTAGGGAGCACTTTACCGCAATGTGAGATTTTACGATGCGAATCCGAATTTAGTTGGGTTTTGAGGGTATCACTGGATCGGAAGGAAAAAAAATTAACTTAATTTTAGCGCCATTTTGCTATAACTATGTAGGTTGTAGGAGGAAACTACGTGGTATGCGTGGATGTTTGGATCATATTAGAAGGATGACATATTAAAAATTGAAAGGTATCGATGAATATTAGTCTCCGTGTATGGTTTTCTTGTTTAGTCGTTGGATTAGTATGTAGAAGGATGACAATAGTATATTAAAACGTGAATCATGAGCGCAAGTGTTTTTATACGATTTTCTGATTAGTTGTTTAATTATTAGGTGGAAGGATGACGTATTAAAAATTAAACGGTGTATAAATGAATATTGGTGATCTTATAGCGTTTTCTCATTGAAACGTAGAAGGATAACATGTTAAAATCTGAGAGGTATATCAATGAATATCAGCGTTCATTGGACTAGTACGTAAAATGATGACGTATTAAGAGTCAAAAAACATGTCAACAAATAGAAGTGTTTTTATCATTGGAGTACTGTACGTATTAGGATGACGTATTAAAAGTCAAAAAATATATTAACAAACAGAAGTGTTCTTATCATTGGCGTACAATACGTAAAAGGATGACGGATTAAAAGTCAAAAAAATATATGAACGAATAGAAGTTTTATTATAATTGGCATACAATACGTTGAAGGATGACGTATTAAAAGTAGAAAGGTGTATCAGTAAATAGGTTGTGTTTGTTCCTATCATGTTCTCTAACTAGTCATACCTCGTCTTTTATTGAGAATGGGGGATTTTTACATGCCTTGATTGGTCATTCTACTCGTCGGTAATAAGGAAAAAAATGTCGAATAAAGTATGGAAAAATGGTTTATATTCTACGATGGAAAAGTCATTCGACATGTCATAATAATTAAGAGTGTTTTATTAATGATTAGAGTACATTGCACATCCAAAATTGACAACAACGCCGGTGTAAAACCAAGAGATAATTTACCATTTTATATCTATTTTACCTTTATTATTAAGTACAATTCATTTTACAATATTTAGATGAGATATAATAATTAGGGGTGATAAAGTAAATTATCATTTTATTTATTATTTCTTAAAGGTGTGTGTCAAGTTATACATCACCGGAGAGAGTAAATTCTATTTCTTTCCACACCTTGGTGTAGAACAAGATCACTTTGTAGGAATATCACATCAATGTCATGGTTAATTACCTTTGTAAGTGTTAATTAACTACCTTTTTAGGTGTACAATTATCACTAATATCAACTATAAATATAAGAAAGTAAAAACCATTGTGCGTATCACTTTTGCAAGAAATTGATTGAAAGGGATAGAAATGGAATATCTATTGTTATTTACCTAATTATCAAACCTAGTACTATACTTTAAATAGTTTGCCATAATTTGTGGTGTTCTTTTCATGTTATTTGAGAGGATAAAGTTGAAAGCTCTCCACATTTTCTCAAGTGTATCTTGGTCTTTAGATTGATTGATTTAACTTTTCAGACACTAAATCCCACTAGATATTTAGGAGAACTTTACCATTTCGGTTTTAAATAAAAATTTCATGTCAATAATTTTTTAATTAAAAAAAAATCAATTTAAATAGATCAGGTGACCTTGTAAGTATAATATTGATAGTTAAATGACTTTGACGTCATAAAAGAAAGTTAAGTGACTTTCTGAGTTGATAACCATTAGTTGAGCGACTTTCTGAGTTAAAAATCCATTAGTTGAGCGACCATCTGAGATATTATTTCCGCATTCAAAGCATTACAAAGACAGGGAGACATGAAATAGATGTCTTATCAAAAGTAAAGTACCATACCAAAGGAAAGTGAAATCATACAATCAACACCAAAGGCAATAAATTGAGAACATTTATAAACTAAATCCTAGCACTTGTCCTCAACAACATTTCCATTGTTGATAGTCTCCATGTTTATAGCAGATTTAGCTTTCCTTGTCTTAAACCATGTAGCACAAATTAGATAAAGCACAAAGTTTATGACTCCCAATATAGCAAGAAGTCCATAGAAACAATCAAGCCTTCCATAATTTATGTTATCAGCAAGCCAATCATGACCACCATTGCTTCCTGTGACCTTCTTGATAATAGAAACTAAAAAACTACTAACAAAGAAACCAAGAGCAAGTGTTGTCAAGAAAAGACCAGTGCTCATAGTTTTCATCCCTTTTGGTGATTGTGTTATGAAGAAATCGAGTTGCCCCGTGTATATGAATCCCTCCCCTGCTCCAACTAGAAAGAATTGTGGGATCAAGTAGAACACACTAATAGGCAATGTTGATATGTTACGCCCCGTAGACTTTGCTACTGATAACCTTTTCATCTCAACTAAAGCAGCTATTCCCATTCCCATTGTAGACAACACAAGTCCTATAGCTATTTTCTGAAGGCTAGTAAAACCTGCATGACCAAAACAAGTAGTAGTAATTAATTAACTCGCAAGTTATTCATACGTGTTAAATGTTGTGTTTGAATGTGTATGTATATATATACCTGGTTTTCCTTTCAATTTCTGCCATAGTGGCATGATGAATCTGTCATAAACAATCAAAGTGATTAAGATGGCAGAGACAAAAAAGACGGTAAGAGAGCCTGCTGGAATTTTGAATTTGCCAATGTTACGTTCCATAGTGGCTGCTTGCTCAACTGAAAATGTAATCATTTGTGCATAAGTTGTCCAGAAAAGTATAGTTGTAGCCCAAATTGGGATCAACCTAGCCATCATTTTAACTTCCTCCACTCGAGTAACCGTGCACAACTTCCATGGATTTGGATTCAAATCATG
>JAJOOR010002981.1:0-39544 GCA_036250505.1 Solanum acaule
CAGTAAAAGTCTTCAGTACATGCAAGTAATTTGAGAAGCAATCCACAATGGTATCATCAAGTAATTTGAGAAGCAAGTTGGGATTGAGCTATATGAATACTCGCTGACCATAATTGTTACTGAATATATTTAGACATAAAATACCTGGCGATTGTGAACGTACTCCAGGAATGAAGGAACATCAGGATAACGAAATTGTTGTCGACTTTCAGCCGTTAGAGATTTTTGGAAGCATACTATATCACCATCCTCAAGCTGCACAGAAAAAGGACAAAGGATCATTCATAAGAAGTGTACATTGGCATGACTATACCCATAATGGTGTGGTCAGGGCATACCTCGTTTGATCGAAAAGTGGAGTTCTTGTCAATGTTTTCACACATGACACTTGGTTCGAACTTTATTTCCTGGACACAGAAAAACGATTGTGGGTTTTTTACTACAATTGTTATAATCCTAATTCTTTAGATATTTCCATGCGATATTACAGAATGACAATGCAAAACTGCCACTTAAATATATCAATGAACTAGTAAAAGAGGCAAAAAAAAAAATCTATTCATGGCTTCTAGATTTGCAATCTGCACTTGAAGGTTGCATAATTATGGGAAGAAATCAGCTGCACAAGGTAAAACTAGAAATAAATAAGATATCCAAAATCATAAAGGGCTGCTGTTGCTGTTTTGACTAGGACCTCATCAGGATCTTCAGATCCTATATAATTTAACTATCAATATTTTAACACATAAATTACTGTCAAAGACACTGTAGTACTTTTTATATATAACCTTTCATAATGGGAATCGCCGGCGAAACTTGCCAGGAAATATCACCCAAAAAAAGAAGAAATTTTGAGGCTAGAACTGTCTTTAAAAGGAGACATGGTACCATAAGAACAGTCACCGAAAAGAGAAATGAGAAGAAGCCAAAAAACTTTGGACGGGGCAAGAAACCTGGAAGAAGCTGCTTAAATCTCTACTGCAATCACAGAGGTTCAAATACCATATGAGAAAAGAAGAGGAGACAAATAGATTCTATTGAATAATGGATGTTCAGTACAAACTAATACCTTCTCACTGGTGTTAAACACAATAGATATCATATTCTCCAATATGAGAAAATATACAACTTAAGAACCAAACTCTAACACAGCAAGATAGCAAGATCGTCCTTCTTGTTTTTATTTTTTGTATTTTGGATAGAACGATACTTGTAAGTTTAATGGATCTTCACATAATCAATTTCGACTTGGTACAATAACTTCAAATTTGAGATCACAATGAATTTCTAAATGCTTCTAGCTTCACAGGAATTCTTCATTTTCTCAAGAACTGTGGAGGTTTATTTATAGTCCCAACCGTCTAGAATCCCTAAATTTAAATTTACATAACTATTGAAAATAATGGCACGTCTAACTTCGTCACATATTCACCAATACAAGAGAGAAAGAGAAAGGAGCATAAAAGTAATCAAGACAAGAAAAGCACCATCACGGGAATCTTTCTGAAGGGGTAGAATATACTTTTATACAAACGAGGACTAGTCTCTATGATGTCTTAGAGTTAGTATAATAACTGGGTGTCATTTGCAGAACTCATATTTTGGTGTCATTTCTACTTTCTGCATACCACTTTGGGAGTTTTTCCTCTAGATCAAAACACTTATTACCATATCAAGAAAAACAAAAACAAAAGCTAAAATAAAAGTTATTTGATCAGAAGACAGCATAACATGTTTTTCATAATGTTATGCACATGAACTGGACCCAAGGAGTAAAGGCAATGGAACCAAACATTTTTAACATACTGCCAACATAAGGAGGCCGAATGGAAACAAGCTACAAAAACAGAGCACTTTAGATCTTGTCAACTGCAAGTTCTGGAATAGCCAGTGATTTGCACCCTAACACACCTCAACAAAGCTTCTTGCTTCGCAATTGGTACAGAGTGATCAAGGAGTGTACAGTATATCTAAGATGTTCTAGGAACAGACCTCATAAAGCTCAACCTCTTGATCTGGGGCATAGCCAGCCATTGCATTTAGTTTGCTCAAGATTTCCATGGGATTACTGATTCCCTTCGCAAAGAGCCTTCCAACATACCTGTGTACATGAAAGAGAAAGACATCATAGATCGCCAAAACAACTGTCATGTAAATGCAAAAAATGAAGAAGATAATTTCTGATACCGCATATCTTCTTTCTCAGGATCATAAAGCTTGAAAAAAAGCAGAATATCATCTTTGGCCTTTTCCGGTGGAGAGAGGAGCATTAGTTCCTAGACATTATGCATAAATTATATGAATTCTGGTCATAAAGAAAAGATCTTAAAATAAGCACCACCACAGCACACTGGTAATGAATATTTACCGGTCCCAACTCTACTTCCAGAAACAATTTTAGCACTGCATTGTGAAACTTATTGGACACTTTCCTCAGTTGTCCAACCTACATTCAGGTAAAAACTCGTCAAAATAACCGAACAAGCAAATGATTTTCATGGCATGAGCTTTTAAGACTGTCAGTTAGTGGGGTTTAGTAGTAAGTTAGTGTATCAGTTCTCATCCTCTAATTTGGAGTCACCCGTAACGTGTACATCTCATCCTTACAAGCTCTAGCATCTTCGCATGCTATAAATAATTATAAACTACCGTTGAATACTCTTGGGGCAACGGATAGGTAGGTGTTACCTAGAGGATATGGGTTACCTTAAATTATTGACCCTACAGTTGTGGGATGGGGATATACATCTAATTTTCTGAAAACCCCTTCATGCGGGAGCTTCAAGTACTGGAGTACATCCTCTTTATACTATAGCACCACTACCACTAAATCCAACTGTCAAAATAAATTCTAAGAATAGAAATATTTACAGTTTGAGCTTCTTCAAGACGGGTCAATGGCCGATCAGGACGATACGTGTGATTCTGACGCTTGGCCCAGAGCCAATAACGTTGAAATTGCACTGGTACACGAAACTCTTTTTTGATATCTTCCTGCATAAAACTATATAATTAGTCAACATAATAAAAAAGTATGTCAGGACATTGCAGCTAATGCATCTGAAAAGATTAATGTTACAATTATCACGAAACAAGGCCCCAATATGGCTTAAGTAACACGGACTTATAATATACAACAAATAATATGGCTCAAGTAACATAGACTTATAATATACAGCAAATAATATGGATCAAGTAACATGGACTTATAATATACAACAAATAATATGGCTCAAGTAACATGAACTTATAATATACAACAAATAATATGGCTCAAGTAACATGGACTTATAATATTCAACAACAAAAAAACCTCAACCCCAAATGAGGTGGGCTATATGAATCCTAACTAACTATATTTCTCCATCCAAACTTATCTCAGACTAAACATATTATCAAATAAAATGAAATAAAAGTAAAAAATTACTAGAAATTCTCTATATTTGTTATATATTTAAGTGTCGAATTCAGGAATGAATCAGAAATGGGTATATGAAACTTTTTTGCAGCTTTTTAGTCCTAAAGAATCTATGCGAAGTATCTATACACATGTAATATTTGTTCAGAAAGGGTAAACCTAGGTATTAAAACTGGAGGATTCGAAATGGAAAGTGGCACCCTGGGTGTTATGAGAGAAGGATGCATACTAAAGTGAAAGGTAGGTTCTACAGAACAGTTACAAAACCGGCAATGTTATATGGTAGTGACTGTTGGGCCACTGAAGTCCAACAAATGCACAAGATAAGTGTTGCAGCGATGCAGATGTGCGGTAATACAAGATTAGATAAGACTAAAAATATCATATTTGTCGGAAGGTGCAAGTAGCATGCATTGAGAAAAAAATGGAAAAGGTTGTTTGAGATGGTTTGGTTATACCTTGCATCAACCTACAAATGCACATGTAAAACTATAGTGAGCGAAGGTGTTAAAAAGGGACGAGGTAGACTACACAATTTCATGGAATCAATGCAGGCTTAGCTAAAATTAAGGCACAATGGAAAGGAAAAGATTCAAATAGGTGATATCTACTACTTGAGAAAAGACTCTACTCTTGTTAGTATGCTGGTTTTCAACAAAAGAAACAATATTACCAGATTGTCTGGTTGAGCAACGGCTTTGTACAGCAAGGAAGGGGGTGCATATAGCAGGAGTGAATGAACATCAAATTATTAGCTGGATTATACTAACGCATCTAAGAATCTTATGCCCAAGGTCAAAAAGTTTTACCACGTCAATGCAGACACATTAATCTAAAGAAGTATACATCTGAGCATCTTCATCTACTTCGTAGGATATACTACCAATTTTAGCAGTAATAAACTGTATCTCATTGAGTGTTACTGAACTTATCTCAGTGCATTTTACTAGAGCTTACAGCATGTAGACATGCAAATAAATCCTCAGTCTAAAAGCATTTTGAGATTAAAAGATAGCTGGTTACCTTGAAAGCACTAAAAAGTGTTTCTCTTTGAATGCGGAAACTCTTAACTTTCTCATGATCCACTAAATCAAAATATATATCCTTTCCAATCTGCCGTTGCATATCTTCATCGCGAGCAACCTAGTCATGTCATGTAATAATTAAAAGGTTACTCTGGCAACAGGAGTTTGTCCTAATCATTGTGAATGGTGGTATATTAATAAAAGACCTTTATAATTGTGTAAAGGTTTGCCTCTGATTCTTCCTTCTTTTTCTGCTCTTCATCCACTTGATCTCTTTTAAACCTTGCCTTGAAGATGTCCGTAAGTATAGTCAGATCAACATGTGAAATAGGTGCAATGATAAAGAGACAGCTCATGCTGCTGGTGCTGTATCTTACCCTCAGGTGTTCACCTATGTCCTTCTGATCAACAGTACACATTATTTTCTCTTTATCACTTTCTCGTATATAGACCAGTAAGTAAGCATTTGAGTTCTGAGAAATTTGAAAGCCGTATTCAGGATTTGTCTGTGGCAACTGCTATCAATCCAGAAGGGACATCAAAATGAACTCAACAAATCTGATATCCTGGGAAAGATCAAGACCAATGAGTAAAACCAAGTCACAGATTACCTTCCCTTGACCACCATATTGCTCTTCTAATGCCCTTTTTGCATCTACTTTAGTCACTCTTTCATCATCAAATTTATACCTGGAAACATTCACGTTACTTGCCTAGGAAGCAGAATCATAGACTTGCAGAACGAACCAAAGCACAAAATAATAAAGCAGACAAATGAAAAATTGCTAGGTAACTGAAGTATAAGATGGCCAAATATGATGCAATGGAATATGAAACATGGTCAGTTAATTGGAGTGTAAGACAACCAAATATGATGCAACGAAATACTCATTGTCCGATTGTATACTAAAAGATTAAAGGAGGACACACGTGGAAGTTGAAGTAGATTAACCAACTAGCAACTTCTGATTATGACTCTGACCTCTGTAAGCAATAAGCCTCGACGATCACATCATATACACAGGAAAAACACATAATAAGGGGGCATTTCAATGTACCGAAACTGGAAATAACTCTCTGAATTCATTTAAAGGTAATATAGACTAATAGAAGGAGAAGTTTCTTTGAACAGTAATAAGGCCAAAAGAGCTATAAAATAATCCATTTCATACTGCCAATAAGATCAGACAAATGTTTCATCCTAATATTTCAGCATATTAATCATGCAAAATAGAAAAGATAAGTTGTTATTACCTATTTTAAAAAATGGAGAAGTTAAGCCATCTTGTGTGGAAAGTGGAAAAATTAATATTATAACTATGTCCTTCTTGAGACATTCATAAAGCTAGTTCTCTAGATATGTGAAAGAGCAGCAGCAAGGTGATTACAGTAAAAGATAAGAACATAGATATTGTCAGTGGTAAATACAACCACAGTGATGAAAACAGATAGACAGATGGAGATACACAGGCGTTGTGAACACAAAAGGCAACCAACATATTTACAAAGAAACAGACGTTGAAGTATTCCATTCTAACTAAATACAAACGACTTCATTTGATCTGTAATACAGACACCAAATAGACTCCTTACAAAATGTACCCTCCTAGTTTTAACAGATCCAATTATAGGATGGACGTTTGTCTGACTGAGGGTGAAACACTTACCTACTGTATACAGTGAAGAATGTTATAGCCTTTTAGGAAGAGGGTAAGGATGTTTTACATGTTCAGATCTGGAAAGCCTAAGCCCCATGGAATATGTAGTTACTTCTCTTTTTGAAAATAAACTAGTTTGGTCTCTCAACATTATGATAAACAGGAAAAACTGTCAATCACTTTCAGCGATAGGGATGCCCAACATGTTAGGACAACTCATCCTACAGGCTAAAGCTTAGGATGCTTCGGGAAGAAGCATTTTGATTTCCCAAGTTCACAAGACACTGGAGGCAAGGAGAAAATTCATGCAATACACAAAAAATAAACAGAAAACAGTATCATGGTATGAGACCAATAACAGTTGTTCTGTATGATGAAAACAATGGAACAACCTGAAGAAGTACGATGGATGGCTTTTTGAAAAGAGACTTCCAAAAACATAGTTTTGTACAATGTCAATAAATGCTCTAACTCCAACTCCAAAGCAGGCAAAAGCAATTTATAATCAAAAAGACTATAGTTATTACGAATCAGAAGAGGAAGAATTCAGTTGTGTAGTACTTCAAGATTTCAAAAAAAAAACAATGATAATTCACGTATGAAGAGACAAACTTGTGCGTAAAATGTTTACCACTGGTTTGAAAGAGTTGGCCGTATGAAAGCATAATAGTGTCCACCTGTCACACTACCCCCATGGACTAATACACTGCCAAGAAGGAGGTTGAAAAATGAACAGATGAGCTACATTGTCCCAAAAAAAATGAACAGCCGAGCAAAAAGTCTTTAAGTGAATTCCACAACCTTAAGTACATGAAATAACATTATTCTAGTTGACTATCTTAGGTAGGCTTCCTGCACACAGAAGTCTATTATGATATACTTGGTCAAGAATACACTCATCCAAGAACCACCTATTCATCACAAATAGTGTATCCAATTGTCGTAGCATCACGATTTGAAATGTACCAGTCTCTATGCTCACATGCTTATGGAAATTTGAGTTTCTAAAATCTATCATACGAGGGAAGATATAGTGTCTTCATTGTTGCCACTAATTGTCATTCTTGTTACATCTCAAGATCCTTTTAGCTCACATTCTTCTTCATCATCATATGACCTATGCATGATTTGCAAGGGATTTATGTCCTAACTTTCTGTTTTCTTCTTCCTCCATCCACTATCAGATTGCAGTGGGCTGAAGCGGAAGAATCACTACATTATGCGCTTAAAACTATGCAAGGATCAGTTTCTAAATCATCAAGGCAGGTTCTGTTTCGCTCAGCAAGTTTGTTAAATTTGTTAATTAGAAAAATGCTGATACGTGAAAGCTCATTATGAATTGAACTGCCACCAGGCAAATTTTCTTGTTTCCATTGTTCCCATTCATTTACTACCTGAGCTATTACTTTTTTTTCAGGGTTGACTAAATATCTGGCCCATTTCATTAAAACAATTGACCCCTTTTCCTATTGTAAGGTAAATAATTTATTGATGTCGGTGGGTCATTTAGAGGGGGAAAATGCAATTATAGTTTAACACAAAAATGGAAAGTTGATTTTGAAAAAAATGAATAAATCATAATTAAAACTTCAAAGCATATGATACCTGTGAAGTGTGTAAAGGTTTCTGACAGTTCTATCTGCCTCGGAAGACAAGTATTTACCATTCTCTCTGTCCAGATCAAGTTGCAAAGGGAACTCATATGGGTCATTTATCTACATTGCATCACCAATAAATAATTGAATCAATCAAACCATACCAAACAAATTCAAGATGACTTTTTTACATAAGTAATATATATTACTTTAAAAGCATGAAGGTCCTTAGAAATGTCATTTACTATTTTTATCAAATTATTATTTAATTGTCTTTATAATATTGACTCAAGACTTTTGAACTGTGAAAAATTTTAAAGAGTCTTAAAATATATGGTAAGAGGAAAATATATGACAAGAGTATTAGGAAAATTATCATAGCATAAAATATACAGAAAGAAAAATTAGAAAAAGTCTCCAAAAATATAGGGAAGGAAAATTAATGTTGGTAGGTTTTCTTTTTCCTTATGTGTGTGAATATATGGGAAGGAGAATTAACTTTTTAGAATTTCAAACACAAAACTATTTAAAAGAAAAAGTTTGCTCGAAGGCAGCCTGCATCTTTGGTTGTCTCTCCCTCAACTGGGTCAGGTTTATACTGCTTCCTTCAACCTGCACACCGTTCATTCTCACTAATTTATTCTATCATCATTCAAAACTTGAAGTTCTTTAATTTTTAGTACTGTTCTTATTTGCTCATTTTCAGTGAATTATTATTTTGATTAGTGAATCTTATTTGATTTTCTTTTTTTTTAGACTGGTATAGCTTATTTGATTTTCTTGTGTTTAAAAAGTTAAAAACTCACTTCAATGATTTTTTTCCAACCCCGTTGTTAGGTAATTTTGGCTCAATGTTTTCTTGGAACAATGTTGATGGAAGAGGCAAAAGTCTTGTCAGATTTCTTCCTAATTCTTGTCAGGTATATATTTATATGTCATGTATACATAAAAAGTGTTCCTCACATTTATTTCATGCTTACATTAATCATCATTCAAAAATTGGAGTTCTTTAATTTTTAGTATTGTTCTTATTTGCTTATTTTCAGTGAGACATAAATCTACCAATAATATTTAAAAGTACTATTTTTTTTATGCGTCAAACACGTGCAACACAAGTACACTAGACTAGTATATAGAGGAAAAGCAACAGACATCCAACAGCAGAAGAACACTTGACAGTCTACAACAACAACATGCACAGTGAAATCCCGGTGTGGGAACACTTCACAATCTAAAGTTTTAAAATCATGGAACAATAGCTGGCACTTGCTAGACTAAAAGAGTACTAACCTTTGAATCATTGCCTCGCATATTATCATATTCAAAGCGCTTTAAATGAAGCTGAAGGACGGGGGGAAAATCAATAAACAACGCACCCTTCTTTGCATCCTGAAACAACCATAATCCTCGGTATTAGATAAGGTTGATGTTGCAAAAGAGTGACCAAAATCCTCAACAGTGTAACCAAGCAGAGAAGCTGAAAAGAAATGAGAGACAAGGTAGGCAACAGAAAATTGAAGCTTAACTTCCCTGAAATGTTTCATCAAGTTGCTCAAAGATCATAGCAAAATACAAAACTCAATAACTCATGTGCTAACCTTACCTGCAAACCATATACCTCTGACCTATATTTGTTATCACCATCAAGATAATCAACTTCAACATATTTATCAAAAGAAGCATAAACATCAGAACAACCTTTGACAAGAAGCTGAATATCTGCCACACACAAATGTACAAAGCATCATAAGATACAATGATAAAATGGCTAAGAAAGAAAACAGCAGGAACTTGTTTGATCAACTGAAGATACCATTAAATGTCTCCTTGTGCGTAGATTTGTAGTCCACACTGATACACTCAATGTAGCTCATATTGTGCCCTTCAAATAACTGTTGTATGGTACCCTCCACAATGGTTCCCTAACACCGGCAGAAGAGCAGCTATCAATCAGTTACCAAAGCACAGACGAATAACTTCATATGTGTTTAGAAGCCTGATTTTACCTTCATCTTTCCCTCAAGCTTTTCACATAGAAGTCTATTGAGTTCTTCCACATCATGCTGCTTGAAAACGTCAGAAGAGTCCCACCCAAATGACTTTGTCAACTCCCTTGTTGCTACACTGTCATCACTGAATTGGAGCTTGTAGAATAAATTTTGCAAGGCCAGGGGCATATCATTTTCAGTTGTAGGCATGTGGTATACAGCCTGTGAACCCAGTGAACTCTTAATGCATCACAATGAGTCCTTTAATTGACCACATAAAAGAATGGAGCATAGTAGCTAACCTTCCTGAAGTAAGGAATATGGTAGAAAGTCTGGAGCAGAGAGTTCAAATAACATGTAGCTCCTTGATTCTTGAGTCCAACAAAATTAGTGACTTTTTTTGAGTTTATTGAGTCGTACGACATATACTCAGAATCTGATAGCACAGCAACCTCAGCTTCAATGGTGCACACATCACCAACAAGATAACCCTTATCACGATCGTATAGCTCAGCAAGTGACATAAAGAGTTCGAAACCCCATTCACTTGCCGTAGAACAGAATCTGTGTTGTGTCTCTGCAAAGCACAAGAAAAAATACTTTTATAGAGAACAAAAGAACAAATGCAATTATTCTATGTTCGAACTTTTATGGGAGCTAAAACAGCCTGAAGTATTCCCGTTACCCATTGGAAATTGCCAGAACTCCTAGTTACCGTGCTTTTGTCATATGATCTATTTTTAACAAAATACACGATCCTGATAAGCACTTCACACAAGATGAAACCAGTTCCCACAACCCAACTTCCAACCTCCTCCCAAAGAGAAGATGTATAAGAAAAATACAATGAGGCACTAGTGGGAACTAGACATCCTCAATCCCAAGCAACAATCCAGCCTTAGAAAAGGATTCCAACATTAGAAAGCTTTCTTCTAATATATCAAAGCATGAGAAAAATGAAAACCAAAAGACAGACAAACTCAGCAAATCTCAAAAATGGGGTGTGTGCACTGCACACCAGTCAAGGATAAAACAAGGGCCCAAATGAAACACATGCAAAAGTTGAACAAGCAACTGCTTGGCAACTCAACCTGGATCTGCCTACTTATTCTAACCCCCTGGTCGCTGACTGCTTTTTATTTTCTTGGTTTTTTTTACCTTGATTGATAGGTTGTTAATGTTCACGGGTTGTATATAATCCAGTAGAGCAGAATGTGCATAACCGACCACATCTAACTTCATACTAAGGCGTAACTGAGTGACTAATTGTCTTTTTATTTTTTAGGTACAATAATGAAAGGATTATTGACCATTCAGAAAACAGCAGAAAGAGAGTTCCAGAAGAGAAGCAAGCATCCACAAGCAAAATTACAGGAATGTCAAGGAGTTAGGAGCTCACGTTTTCATTCAAGATTGGCAACTCAGGTTTGCAGGTTCTTTGATCAATCTTCTTACTTTAATTAAGAGATTTTTTTTAATCGGTAAGAGTAACTTCATATATAATAAAACCAAGAAGAAGTTGTTGGATAAGTTACAACCAAAAGTACACCATTAAAACATTTCTATGTGCTGATGAAGTCAATCATGGAACTAGGGGGAAAAGTATGTACATCTCCGAGTTTTTGATGAAGTAAGCATTTTCATTAACGGCATCAAGAAGATGCAAACAGTACTATTACAAAAGATAGATGTACATCTTGCCAAGTTACACCAAAACCTAACCAAAATAATACATTTCATTCCAAACGCACCACCAGATTGCAGCTGGATAGTATTGTGGAGATCCTGTAATTGTAAATACGGTTATAACACGCATGACATGTTGAATGTTAGTACCCTAGTGAACAAAGAAGGTAGAGCGTCGAGTATATGGTGGTTGATGATGGAAGACGGAGTACACAGTTTGGATGTTCACAAGCCTTTCATGTGGGAGGAAAAAAGGTAGGTTCTCATTGTCAGAGAGTATGGTGAAAAGAGAGTATGGTGAAAAGGCCAATAAAGGTTTTAAACAAGGATGACGACCGCATTCATTTTCCATTTGGGGAGAAGTTGAAAAATAAGATAAAAAGACAGGAGTGTCATTAGACAATGAAGCAACAGGGAGGAATAGGTTGAATCAGCTTCCCAAACCACAAGGGTAAAGGAGGGAAGAGGGATTGCCTACCTTAAGAATGTGCCAAAAACCTTAAGGCTATTTCTCTATCTAAGTTGGAGAGCAAGGAGAAAATCCCTATTTTTGTTGTTGTCAATTGATAGGGAAGTAATCATGATCAAAGGAGTTGAGCCACTGTTGGTGCCTCAATGAGGCACAGAATCAAAACAGGGGGAAGGGGAAGGCAGTTGATTGTAATAAGAAGTAGAGGGCTACTTGGAGCTCATCGAGTACATTTGCAACTTACATTTAGTTGGGACAACCTCCTTAAGACCGCTGATATTTGGAAGCTGATCTCCTCTGTTGGATGGAACGGGATAAAGGAGGGTTCCCACAGGAAGGTAGGGTGTTGATTGCATTCAAATATTAAGGTTCAGGAAAATGATCAGCCATTAGCTATAGTTAAAGGAAGTAGATCACTAAATTGGTGGGAAATAGACTTCTAAATTTCAGGGAACACTTGTATGTTTATTTCAAGGGGAATAAAGATAGAGTTCTAGAGTTGCTAATTGGTATAGAACAAGAGTCAAGGAGGGAAAGTGATAATGGGAAAAAGGATAGGAGGATGGGAGGGAAAGGAAGTCAGTGAAACACAAAAAGGAATGGATATGAGAAAAAAAGGGGAGCAGGGAAAGGGCAAAGTGTATCACATTACATCTTGAAATACACTCACGTAAAAATGACATGATGTCTGTTCTCTATGACTAAATATAGCTATCCAACAGTCAGGTTATTAACAGAGAAAACAATCAGCAGCGCAGGCACAACAGAAAATAAACCCCAAATCTGGTCTTTAGAATTTCAACAGAGAATTTTGGTCTATCAACTGGAGAAGAGGAATTAAATTATGTAGCAATTACCTTTTCTGATTGAGTAATCATTCTGAGTTTGATTAACTACTGACAAACTGAAGTCGGCATATATAATCCACCCACTAGGTAAAGCAGCAGAATCAGCAGCAGCCAGATACATAGACAAGTATTCAGCATTCTTGCCCTTGGGGAAAATTAAAATCCGCCTGTCAAATAGTAGGGAAAAAAAACATCATGGGACCTAAGGTAATAGCTTTACTGTGTACAAAGAATATGAAAGGAAACGAAAGAATATTACAATACCATTTATAGCCTCCAGCAATAAAATCATCAGAGTAGAGCTTCTTTACATTCAACCTAGAGAAGTTCACTACCTTCCAAGTGAATGTTTGGGGATCCTCTGGTAGCTGATTATCCCCATCATTTCCTGTAACTACTGGTGCTAACAAGTCAACATGGATAAACCGTCAGATCAAAACTCAAAATCCAGTCGTACAGAACATAGACGTACATATCGAATAAGCCAATGTACAATCAACTAAGATTTGGTTTAATTTGAAAAGTATCAGTCAACTTGCATAACATGGATTCCTATACCTCAAGCTTATTTTTTAACCAAATAACATATCACACAAGTATACAAAATGAGTCACGATATGTTTGTTTGTTTTATTTCTTATCCTTTAATTCTTTAACTACTTTCTACTTTTGTGTAACCAGACATTCAAGAGTGCCAATGTAGCATGAATGAGTATCCCCTTTGAACAACCTATCAACTGTATAAACATGGGAAATGTTCTATCGATCCTATAGTCCCCATTCTTGAAATAGCATAAACACAAACACGCTGCTTCTTTTTCCTCCTCACAGGCATTCAAAATGTGTATCCCCTTTGAACAACCTATCAACTGTATAAACATGGGAAATGTTCTACTAATCCTGTAATCCCCACTCTTGAAATAGAAAACACAAACACGTTGCTTCTTTTTCTTCCTTGCATGCAGTCAAGAGTGTCATCGTAGCATGAATGTGTAGCCCTTCTGAACAACCTATCAACTGTATAAACATGGAAAATGTTCTACTTATCCTATAGTCCCCATTCTTTGAAATCGTAACATACAATCACATTGGTTCTTATTCTTCCGCACAGACATTCAAGAACCTTTGAACAATACATCAACTGTATAAACATGGGAAATGTTCAACTTATTGTATAGTCCCCATTCTTTGAAATAGTAAAACACAAACACATTACTTCTTATTCATTTTCCCTAAGTTGATACAAAAAAAAAAAAAAGAACAAATAACCCAGAAAACGTTAATTCTTAAGTACCATCGCTGCGCTGATATCCTTCAGCACGTGGAGGCAGCAATGGCATCATCTCCATATCTCCTGGCTACTCAAACATAAACACACAGAACAAAGAAATCTCAAAAACTAAGCCGAAATTCATCACTATACAAAACCCTAAAATCCAAAAAGAGTAGCAACGATTGTAAGCCAATCAATGTGTACTGTGTTCATTGATGAAGAACATGAAGAAGATACGTAGACTTACATTCTTAGATGTTGAAGCCATAACGGTGATCGATGAAGCAAAATTCCAGTGAATTCAACTTGTTTCGGAAGAAAATGGAAGTGAAAATGGAGGAATCAACTTGAAGAACGAGAAGTGAAAGTAAGCGGGAAAATGGAAAAATCACCAGAGCTGAATGAATGAAATAAAAGAAGTTTCTGGAATGAATGAGGGTAGTTTAGTCCCTTTAAATACCGAGTCCAAGTTTAATCAACTTTACAGACAAATTAACCGTAACATGCTTTCTGCCTCCAAGATTTTTCACGTGATTATAACTGCCTAAACTGTATTCAGTTTCAGTGTTAATTATATAAATCCTATAGAAAAACTTCACTTTATAAATGTGTTAGTTGTAGAGTTTTACTCTCTATAACCTATGGTTAGTTTTAAGATATTTTGATTATTATAGTGATTGACAGTTTTATCAATTATAATAATATTTAATTGAGTTACATATGATTATTAATGACATATGCTTGACAATTAAATAATTATGTAACTTTTCATCTTTTAATTTTATGGGAACTTAAAAGGAGAGAACTTTTTTAATGATGGAATATATATTTATAGACCTGTAATTGATAATTTTAGAGAGTTTATTTCTATTAAGATGGTGAATTATTGTGTTGTATTGCTAAAAAACAGGAAAACAATTGTTGTAAAAGGGTAATATTACAAATAGTATACTATTAATAAAGATGATTGTTATTGTTATAGGTAAAATTTATTTTAAAAGAGGTAAAATATTATGTATAACATAAAAAACAATTTAGAGAAAAACTTAATTATTAGGATGAATTATTGTTATGAAACTTATAAGGATGTTGTTATAAAGAAGTTTAATTGTACCGATCTTATTCAATAAGTATATTTTGTGTTTCATTAATTGAGTTTGATAATTTTGCTTTACAAATCTCATTCAGTGTTTATGTCTTATAATCTCATTCAATAATCAAATTTTATACATCTCCACTTGTTCACTAAGATGAACAAATTACATAATATAGACAGTGATTATAATATCAAAAATCACGAGAGAAAGTACAAGGATAAATCTACATAGAAGTTTGTGAAATTGTTCTCCAAGGGTCGTTTGGTGTGAAAAATAACATCAAATAGCTTCAAGATTAAATTCTAGTGCCACTTAATTTGTTGTTTGATTGGCAAGTTCAGAATAACTTATTCCGGGTTAATAATTAGTACCAGGATAAGTTATCCCTCCCTGTGGTATAGTAATCTTGTGATAACGTATCTCGGATAAAATAGGTAAATAACAAACATGTCCCTTTAAATCTTTTGTATACCTCACTTTTCACATTCATGTATATTTACATTTTTTTTTAATACCATGTATAATAACATTCACAACATTCACTATTCTTTATTTTCAAGACAATCCTTCATATTTTTCTATTAAAAAATTCTACTATATAACTATGATTTTTATTTATGAATTTATTTGAGTAATTTTATGTTTATTTATATTTTAATTTTTCCTAAGTCCCTTTTATTTATCAAACTTAAGATGAAAATTCTATTTTTAAGCTAAATAAAAATAAAGTTTTGTTTTAGGATACATACGGTACCATCATGGAAATGCACACACAAAAATATTTAAGCTAAATAAGATGAAAATTTTCTTTTTAAGAATAAATATCTAAAACTTACAAAGAAAATATAAAAATCTAAATAAAGTGAAGAACAATTTTGTAAGCAAACAACTTGTTCTTAAAATTCATGCAATACATATTATTTTGTATATAACAAACCAAACGCTCAATAAGAATAGTCTCATCATAACTTATCTCATTATAACTAATCCTATCATAACTAATTTCATTATAATTTGTATTTAAACCAAACAACCCTTAAATTATTAAGAAAATGATTTACTATTAAATTAAAAATTGATAGTAATAGAGAGAGTGTTGTTGAGACGGGCTAAGTGTAGATACAAGCCCAGTCCAGTCCGGGTTCCAAAGATCCATCATAAAATCGAAGCCCTATCGACCCGGCTTCATTTCTTCGAACTACAACAATTGGGGATTTTGGGATTTGCTCGATTAGCAGTAAGAAAACGAGAAATCTGTCTGATGGATAAGCAGGAAAAGAAGGAGAAAGCAGAAGGATTGAATTCCGAATCCAATTTGATGCGCAGTGAGAACGAAGAAGCGGAGGCAAACGAGGATCGCAGCTTGAAAATCGTAGAGAAGGCTATTAGACCGGCATCATGTTCCAATGTCATTGAAGAGGAAGAAGCTGAGATTTTGACGAATATCAAAGTGGTACGTGGAAATTGCAAGGAAGTAAAGAAGCGGAAAAAATGACCAAATTATTGTGACCGAAGAGGATCCTGGCAGTGGTTGAATTTTTAAAAATTGATTACTCATTTGTATTGCTGTTAGTTGTTATTTGGACTGAGAGTCACTAGAGGAAGCATGTTTATTCAGTATTTAGAAGTTGAGTTAATTGTACTAACGTGGTTGACTAATCGGACTCCTTCTCGATTTCGTTGTGCAGGTGTCAGGTGGAATTGACAAGGGTTTCAAAAGCTTCTGCAGGGACATGTTTCCGGTAGTCTGAAATTGCGTGCTGTAAATTGTCGAGTAGATTTTTGCAACTTGCATATAACTGCTTATTCTTTTGCTTGTTGCATTGCCAGCTTTCTTCAGAAAACTAGCATCCTCTTTGATGTTTGTCTTGACATATAGGTTTAAGAGGCTTCTTTATTTTTTGTGTTATCTCGGTGGTAATGCAGGAAATATAAAACTAACAGTTGAAAAGTTAGTTTAAGGAAAAAACACCACATTTGCTTGTTTGTTTATTATAATTTGTTTAATCACTAAAACCAAACTTCAAAAGTTTTTTTTTTCCATCATGGTGTTATATCTAACTTGAAAAACCTCAAAAAAATTCCTTCGCCTTATGACAAGTTCTCCTTTTGTTAATAGGACTCAAATTGATCCCAACTTTTAGATTGGTTGAATTGGGTTGTGCTGATGAATATATTCCCAACCTTAGCTGCCGAGTTTGGTTTTACATTTTATGGTCTAAATTTGACAGCCCTACTCTTCATGGAATAAATACCTATTACTGCCAAACTAATTTCTGCTTTATATTTTGGCCCCTTTAGCCGAGGCTTTATCGGAAACAGACACACTACACTCCCCAGACTACACTTGTGGGTCTATCTGCAAATAAGCTTCTTTTTTAAGAAAGGAAAATGGAGAAAAAACTAGCTAGAGTCACTTTGTAATACTTGACCTACCAGTTAATGTATTACAAAGTCGCTCTAGATGGTCTTTTCTGCATTTTTTTGTTGATGCAATACTTGCCAATTGGCTGACAATTAGAAAATCCAGGGAATTAACTAGCAAACCAGATATTCTGATCGAGATAACTAAAAGAAGAAACACGAGATTGACCTTGAATAAGCTTATTTAAATAAGATCCAGCTGATAAAAATGTCTTCAGCTTTGCTGCAGCCCATTGTCCTTGTCAACATTGTCAAGTACCTTACTAGATTGCCTCCCTCCTCCACCCCCAAGTATTCACTCCT
Organism: Solanum acaule; assembly: GCA_036250505.1. Classification (NCBI taxonomy): domain Eukaryota; kingdom Viridiplantae; phylum Streptophyta; class Magnoliopsida; order Solanales; family Solanaceae; genus Solanum; species Solanum acaule. The sequence continues at coordinate 17,785 of JAJOOR010002981.1, forward strand.
CTCTCCTTTATCTTTTCATTTCATTGGTCACCTGAGGTCCTTGATAGCTCATCAGTTTGGCACCATTACTAAAGTTTAATTTCACGAAGGTGACTTTTGAATGCACACTGAGGCCTGTACCACATGATGACGTATACTTGCACAAGCTCCTTTTTCACAAGGGCATCTCATTATATTCTTTCATGACCTACTTTTGGCGAAAGTGCAGTTGCTAATGTCTTTCTTGTGGTGAATCTAGTATATAAAATTTTTGTTGTCTGACCCTGGAAGAGTATAATCTTTCCCCTAAAATAAATAAATAAATAAACTACTCTGCAGATCTGACAGTTGAGTTGATTTCCTTCCTGCTCTTTTGGGGGGATATGTTACGTTATATGGTTGTCTTTGGATTTGTATGTGAGAGTTCTTTTTTCTCTGACTCTCTTGCGTGATATAGACCCTTGCAAGCTGCATTTATTCATCACCATCTATTTCTGATTAATTAGTTTATTGTTGTAAATTTTGGCCCCTTTCTGTTTTGAGTTGCTAGGTTAAAGCTGTACTCTGTTTTATATTAATTTGAAAGTTATTGAAAATATTTTATGTGTCTTAGAAGCCATAATCCGTATTAAATGTTGATCTTGTGATCTCTAACATTGCTGTTTTCTTCTTCTTTAATGCATTAGGAGGACAAAGCGAAGGAAAAGGAAAATGTGGATGATACTAAAGCTATGGATATTGGTGATTGTGCAGCTGAAAAGAATCCTGTTGAGGTCTCTGATAATGCTGTTCTACGAAGGCTTCTTGTGAGTTGAAGTAATATGATTTGCAGTGATGTTTTTCCATAATCCAAAAAATGGATTGGTTTGGTCCTACATCTTTATTATTCACTATATGATCTCAGCGGGGCCCCAGGTACTTTGATACTCCAGATAAGAGTTGGGGAACATGCTATAATTGTGGTGAAGAGGGTCACGCTGCAGTTAACTGTACTTCAGCTAGACGTAAGAAGCCATGTTTTGTTTGTGGGAGTTTCGAACATAATGCTAAACATTGTGCAAAGGTTAGTGAAGAAAATTGCTTAGTCTTCAATTGGAATATGTGACCTCATACTGCTTGCTATCTTGCTTATTAGTCTTCTCAACTCTCGTTAAATTGGTCGAGGAGAATTTATCATACTTGGTATATTCTTTTATATTACTTCATTGAGGTGAATGAGCGTTTTGAAAGTTTCCTTCTGCACATATAAACCGCAAATATGTTGTAGAGAACTAAACAGACTGGTAAGTTACTAAGATTCTTTTAGCATTGTGTCTTGGTGCAACTTTCATGTCATCCTGTAGGATTCCTGCTTCCAGTGGTAGGCTGGGATTTGGTAATTTCTTAGAATTGCTATAGGAGTAATGTTAGTGTATCCTTTAGAATTTTCATTGGGAGAAGACTGCATTGCTGGACCTTCAAATCCCATCAAATCTAGATCTTTAATCTCAAGAAACCACATAAATTTTAAGTTAGATGGAAGAATCGTATTGAAGATTGGTTATGCTTGCAAAATAAAGCACATTGGGGCAAGCGTTATGAAGTTAACTTGCATTTTCTTTTATTCTAAGATGAATTAACTTTGCTGAAAGGGGTCATTCGCCTGGGCACTGAGTGAGCGAAGAGAGGAAAACCCCTTCTGCTCCTTTGTAACCTTCAATTACATATGTATTACTCCCTTTGCTCCAATTTATCCAACACTATTAAACTTTTGGGGAGTCGCACATCATTCAATAAATAAATTTTTTATATCATAGTACTCCCTCCGTCCCATTTTATGTGGCACCATTTCCTTTTTGGTCAGTCCCAAAAAGAATGTCATATTTCCTTATATGGTAAGTATTTAAAGGTACAATTCCTCTTTTACCCTTGTTGGTCCCACTTAATCTTAAAGATAGTACTCTAATACATTTATGAGGAGAGAGAAAAGTGAGTCTACTTTTTAATATGACTATTTTTTGAAGGGGCAATTTGGTAAACATTTCAAAGTCTTCATTTATTTCTTAAACTCCGTGCCCGGTCAAATGTTGCCACATAAAATGAGACGGAGGGAGTAATTTTTATGTAGTTTCTAAATATTCAACTCCTCCCAATAAACAAAGTAAAATAGAAATAAAAAATGCTCTTTCTTTTTGGAAAAGAGAGGGTGTTAGCTAGCAAGTTTTCCTGTTCTACTGTTAAAATGTCTTCACTTGTGTGTCTTAAGTTGGCCATGCAGAGATACATAATAAGAGGAGCCCAACCATTGTTGAGGACTTCCAGTAGCAATGTGTATGGTTGTCTAAAAAAGAGTAAATAATTGTGGCAAGTAATTGATGTTAGAGATCTGTACATGCTTCTCATCTTCAAATTGTGATGCTTTGGTAAGAATTTAGTCCTAGTATAAAAGATACATGATATGACCCCTAGGGTTTAGTTCAAGTGGCAAAGGGTGGGGGACTTGCATCATAGATCTGAGCCCTGTGCAATGTGAACTACGCCTGGTTCCGAAGGCTGCGGCTGGTCCTAAAGGTTGGCCCCATACGGGTTTCTCGGTCATAAAAAAATGTTACATGATATGTATGAATATCAACTAAGCAATTTAACTGTAGAACTCCTTGACCACTGAAGAATGCCTCTCTTTTAAATGTTCACCAAAGTAGTCAGGTCTTCTATACTAACCTATTGTGCTATGTGTGTCAATTTACTTTAAATAACATTTAATTATCTTTTAGCTTTTCTGCAAAGCCTTTTTAAATTTTTCCCCAGCAATTCCATAGACCCTTGTGTGATGCATATTATTTATATGAATTTGCCTAGTTCACCCGTGCTCAAGCATATGGTGCATATTTTTTTTTTTGATAACCGAGAAATCCGTCTGTGACCCGCCCTTTGGACCAATCACAGCCTTCTAAACTCGGTAGATAATGGGCCAGCCCCTCTACCCTTCTCCACTTAAATACCAGGTTCGCTTTACATGCTGTGAGGCTTGAACCTGCGACCTAAGCCACAAATCCTCCACCTTTTGCCACTTGAGCTAGGCCTTGGGGGCAATATGGTGGTGCATATTTTGGTCGACATAATTTTGAATAGTTGATAATACTGTATAGCTGACGGCCTGACCCCAAGTAGTATGGGATTGTGTACTAGCTGATTGACCGACAGTATAATCATGCATATGCCACTGTAGCATCCTCACTTCAATCAGGAAGCAAATTGTGCTTGCTTTTAGTTTGATAGGAATTTGGATAGTTGGTAAAATCATTGACTGCCATTGTAGCATGAGTCAGAGTCTTCTGTAGCTAGTGATGTCAGGCTTCATCTGTAAGTTCTTCAACAATGTAAGTTACACAGGCTAACAAGGTAATACCCATGGGGGAGCAAAGTGAAACCGTGTTTCCTTCATCATGAAATTGTGATACTTTCTTTTGGACCTTAAAACACCTACTATATTTTTTCCATATTTTGGCGATAGACTGATAGAGTATGTTATGCACTCTGCTTTCTTTGAGCAGGGAAAAGCTTGTTTCATCTGCAAAAATGGAGGTCATCGTGCAAATGATTGCCCTGAAAGAAGCCATGGAGGATCCCAGAGTTCTAAAATATGTCTAAAATGTGGGGATTCTGGCCATGAGATGTTTTCATGCAGGAACAACTATTCTAATGATGATTTAAAGGTGTGTTGCTGAGGAAACTTTCAACCTAGAGTTATATTTTGTGTTGTCTGAACTTATCTGTGTTCCATTTCTCATGTTGCCTTTGATAGGAAATACTGTGTTACATCTGTAAGAGTTTTGGCCATCTTTGCTGTGCAAAATACCCTGATAGTGGTCCAAGAGAATTTTCCTGCTACAGATGCGGTCTACTAGGCCATACTGGTTTGGTGAGTGAATGCCCTTGTAGTCTAAATTGTGTATGTTGCTTCTGTTATTTAGGAACTAAATTTTGTGCTTGCATTTTATCTGACATGTTTTCCCATACAGGCATGCACAGCATCTCGTGGGGAGACTAGCGGTACTGGGTCACTTAATCCCTGTTATAGATGTGGTGAAGAAGGTCATTTTGCACGGGAATGTACTAATCCCAGCAGAGTAAGTTGTTGTATTCTTGTATGACATATGTTTCTCTTTTCATTTTCATTCCTGTGTCGTCTTTCGTTTTAAGTTAGTTGTCCTTTGCTTAATATCTTATCTTCATAATGCAACATTATTATTTTTTCTGTTTTGTGTCTATAGGTCAATAAGCGGAAACATGAATTATCAACCCCCAAGAAGAAAGTCCCCATAAAAAGAAATGATCAAAAAGAGTTCAGGTCTGTACCTCGTGATTTTGGTAGGGCATGGAAGAAGAAAGGAAAAAATGAAGGCGGATATACGTCAGGCTATAAGGTGAAACGAAGGGGCGGTTGGGTCCCGGATGATCCTGAAGACTATCCCCAGTCTAATAATTGGAGATCTCCTTCGACTCCTAGAAATAAGAGAGCTAAGATTTCGAACTCCAGTTCTGGTGGTCATGCTTCTGTTTCCCGTTCATCCAGAAAATCCAACAGGCTTGATTTTGATAATTCCGCTTCTTATGGGTCAGGCAATTATCATCACCATAGGTTTTCAACATCCGGTGATTTTGATCATTCAACTTCTTATGGGTCAGGCAAATATCAGCATTACCATAGGTCGTCAGCATCACGATTTGGCAACAGTAGCCACGATAGGTGGAGGAGAAATAATGACTGGTAGTAGAAACTGTTACTCATGTGTAGTATATTTGGTTGAAAGCTTCTTGGAAAGGTCTGAGAACTCGTCATAATTCATGGAGACTGGTTGCACGAGCTCATTAGTTCATCAGGGACTTTTTGGGTTGTTTGTTCAAGTGAGTATGGAACTGAGGTCGATCCCATCAGATGTAGTTCCCCTGTAATTTCTGTTTGTAACTAGTTATGTCCTTTGTTCCCTGATGCATGTTAATTGAATTGTTACTCTTCTTTTTGCCTGAGAGGCATGTAAGTTTATAAAGTATAAGTTAAACTGCCAACTGAAATGCAATTTCTAATTTATTTTTGAGGTATCTTTGTCTGCAAAAGTTATGATGTTAACAATTTACAACTTACTACATCATTGTGTGGATTTCGCAAATGGCATGAAGAGTTGTATAAACAGTACATTTTGAATACAACTAACCAACACTTTCTTAAATAACCAGTATCAAGAAATGGTCAGTCAGAAGCATAATTCGATGCTTATTTTGATTCGTCACTTTGTATCTCTCCTATTTCCACCTTTCGTGTCGATAGATTTGCTCTATTATATTTGTGATAAAAAATTGAAACATGATCAAATGGCTAAAATGGAAAGGTTCGACCATAATTATACTATAGAACTAGCCATGTCATATCAAAGTGTGAACATAAGTACCTCTCAATTTTAGTGTCTTGAAATGCATACATACTTATTTTTTGAACCACTATTTAAGCTATGTACAACCAACCAACATAATAAGTAAAATACTAAATGTAAACTAAATAGTAGTGTCAAAATAGAATAAGCTAAATGTTGGTTGGTACATGTAGCAAACATAAAAATCATATTTGTATGTTATATCTATAGTTTGCATAATTGCGCTCCATAGCAAACATAAATATGTATATTTTGCTATACATATACAAAAGAAAGCAGTTGTATAATCTGTTTTTGTTTCGGTATACGTATACAAAAGATCAATTGTATAATCTGTGTGTATAAAGCGAAAAAGAGAGAAGACAAAAGAAAACTGGGTAGGGAAAGATCGTATTTGTATAATCATAAGTGTATAGGACGAAAATATATACATTTCCATTTGTATATAAATTTTCTCTCGCTTTATGCAAACACAAATGTAATGTATACATTTGTGTTTGTATAAAGTGAGAGTGGCGAGCGAGATCTGGGAGAGGGAAGAGAGGGGAACAAAAAAATATGTATACAAACGCATTTTATACATTTGTGTTTGTATAAAAGCAAGAGAGGCAAGGGAGACTGCCAGCGAGAACGAGAGTGACGAGCGAGATTCACCAGGAGAGAAGTGAAATAACAACAATTTACTATGTGATACAATTAAATCAAACTATGTTTGTAACATTTAATTTGAATTAATAGTTTGCTATTATATACAATTTTCCCTTGATTATAAGCCCATCCCGTAAGTTGGCCCATTTTGAAAGTCCAGCCTGCCTAGAATACATAAACTTCTCTATGCCTTGTCTCTGGTTATTTTCTAGGGTTTTTGCAACCGATAAGCTATCCTCGTTGAGTTCTGCGTCCTTGGTAATCCTCAGTCATGGCGGAGCAGGTCCGTCCATCTCTCTACCTCTATCTCATCCTCCGTGTATATTATTATCTATTATAGAGAAAATCTAATAGATTTACTTTGTGCTGCAGACAGAGAAGGCGTTTTTGAAGCAGCCAGGTGTTTTTCTAAGGTGAGCGTCCTGATCAATGCTGTATGCATTTACTGTTCTAGTCACTAAGTTGAAGGAATTTGAGCCTTAGATTTGTGTTTTATTTTTTATTATCTGATCTCGGCAGCTCTAAGAAGACCGGGAAGGGAAAGAGGCCAGGAAAGGGAGGAAATCGATACTTCAAGAGTATCGGTTTAGGATTCAAGACTCCTCGTGAGGCTACTGAAGGTACGTATTCATTTCGTTTAATTGTATTTCATTTGTTCTCGATTAAATTCTATAAGACTAGTTTTTGATTTCTACTTTCGATCTATGCAAAGTAGCTTCTTATGTATTGAGTGCCAACTAGTTTAGGATTAAGATCAATGTACGCATCGTTCACGCCTTAAGCAATTGGCCTCCTTGCTGCAAATGGCCAAAAACTTACTTGGACTACGTTTCTGCAACTTAGTTTCACAGTAAGAAGTTAAAGTTTTTTGCAATGTGTTTGGCACTTGTTGAAATCTTTCTATTGAGTTACAGTTTTTCCATTGTAGTTTCAATTGGGTAAATCTTTCTTTCTATTATGAAGTTATTTGCCATGCGTTTGAATTGCATGAAATATGGTTTAATGCAATTTGAGTACATAAAAGGGAAAAACAATATTCTTGTTGTAGAACTTCTTATTAGCTGTGGACTCTGGGACATGGGGGGCAAGTTATCCATCTGTGTTAAGGTGCTGTATTGCTTTTCTTTTAAATCTTCTACATAATTTCTGACAAGACCAAAACATTTAGGATTGATGCACTTCTGTTCTTCTCCATAGCTGCTTCTCTTGAAGCTCTTAATTCTGCCTTTGTTTCAACATAAACCGGTTACTGGTTCTCCAAATATTAAATGTTTGACAGAACTATGCTTCTGGGGATTACGGGCCAAGTTGAAACTTTTCTACTCAGAGGACTTTAGCTGTCCCAATTGTCAAATAGAATAATAACCTTCACGCCCCTAGCATTTGTTTACAGTTATGGAGCTTACATAGGATAACTGTGAATAAAACCTTCACATTACTGACCTTTGGTGATAGGTCTAATCACAATAGTATATGGTCATGATATTTATGATGCGATGACCTTAGTATATTTAAAAGTATTGAATCAAAATAGTGTATTTTATGAAGAAAACAGCAGTGGATTGGATTTGAGCTTATTTGTTCCTTTTTGTTTCCTACTTCAACCTGACTAGACTAAGATCAATAGCACGCGGTCAATTTCTTATGTGGGCACTCTAAGAGACTGCATTTACTTGCATTTAAGTAATAGTAAATAAAAGATACTTCACAAATATCTATTTGTGTGACCTTTATGTGGACTTGCTAGCTATAATGTTTTCTAGGTGTTGGACAGTGAAGACTGACTTTAAGAACAAAGATTTCCTCAGATTTCAAGTCATCTTTTATCTCTGTTGCGCCAGATATCAGTTGATTATTTCATGAATTTCCTTGATTTTACCGTGTTCTGTGGTCTAACCTTATGTTTGGCCTATTTAAATTTAGGTACATATATTGACAAGAAATGCCCATTCACTGGCAATGTTTCTATCCGAGGACGTATCCTTGCTGGTACATGCCACAGTGCTAAGATGAACAGAACCATCATCGTTCGACGCAATTACCTACATTATGTCAAGAAGTATCAGAGGCAAGGCTTGTCACTTATACTATTTTTGGCTGCTTCACTTCTTCTTTTGTTAGTTTTAACACACAAATTATTTCAGATACGAGAAGAGGCACTCAAATATCCCAGCTCACATATCACCATGCTTCCGTGTGAAAGAGGGAGATCATGTTACTATTGGACAGTGCAGGTTAGGACCATCTTATTTTGATTTTTCAGTAGTATTTTTTCATTATTTGTTGTTACTGTAGGTGATAACATTGTCTGCTTTACAGGCCTTTATCCAAAACCGTGAGGTTCAATGTCTTAAAGGTGATTCCAGCTGGTTCTGGTGGTGGCGGGAAAAAAGCTTTTGCCGGGATGTAATCTCCATTCCTCCATTTCAAAATTTGTTTTTTTGTAGGAATATGAAGTCAAAACTTTTCTGCTTTTACTGAGTTATCTTCAAGTCTTGAAACTTAATATGCTAGCAAGTTTGTTTTATTAAAATAGCAGCGGTTTTCTAGTCTTACCAACTGGATAAAATCAAGATTTTAACTTCAGTTATCCTGACTCCTGAGTACCACTGAAACAAGAAGCTATCAAGCATTTGAACGAACACAACATACCAAGGTTAATTTAGTCGAGGAATATGATGTATCGTTTTTGGAAATGATATCTCTACCTCTATTGGTAGGGTTAAGTATTTGTGTACACTCCATTCTTTGTAGACTACTTATGGGATTACATTTGGGACGTCATTGTCATGGATGGTAATTGCCCAAGCAAGAGAGAGAGACGGAGCTAGCCAAGGCTGCAATAAGAAGGAATATTTCTTCGTTCACATAGTTAATTTATGGAATCAAATGTTACATTGTGTATAAACACCACAGAATCATCTCTATTCTTTCAGTAAAAAAAGAAGAAGCTATATATTTGATTTTTTTATGCAAATAGCAAATCATACTAAGTGCTAACTAATTAGTCTACAAATTGAAGCTAATTCAGCGAACCTATATTAAGAGATTGTTATAGAGATGTTTGACTATAATTATGTCGTGCATATAAAATTACAGATTTATAAACTTCTGATTAGGGGTGTACAAAATCGAATCAAATCACAAATTGAAAAAAATAAATCCAACTAGTGATTTGGTTTGGTATTGAAAAAAAAAAACCCAACTATAGTTAAATTTGATTTGATTTTAACTAAAAAAAACTAAACCAACACAACATTATTTATAGGGCAAATTACAGAAATCACATACTTTTAAGGCAAAATTACAATTTATCCCTTAAAAGTTTATAATTATAGAAATCCCTCAAACGGATACAATAATATAAGCGCTGATACATTAATCTGATGCGCGAGATACATTATTCGTTAAGTAAGATACATTACATTTTATACATGATACACTAATCTGATGCGCGAAAATGAGGAATTTTGGAGATTTATAAAACTTATAGGGGATAATGGTAATAAGTAAACTAAAAAGTGAAATTTTTGTAAGTTTTCCTTATTTATATAATGTCAACTGAAGTGCAATTTCTAATTTAAATTTGAGGTAACTCTGTCTGCAAAAGATAGGATGCTAACAATTTACAGCTTACTACATCATTGTGTGAATTTTGCAAATGGCTTGAAGAGTTGTATAAACAACACATTTTGAATACAACTAACTAACAATTTTTTAAATAACCAGCATCAAGAAATGGTCAGTCAGAAGCATAATTCGATGCTTATTTTGATTTGTCACTCTGTAACTCTCCTATTTCCAGCATCCATCTCGATAGATTTGATCTATTATTTGTGATAAAATCGAAACATGATTAAATGGCTAAAATAGAAAGATTCGACCATAATAATTATACTATAGAACTAGCCATGTCATACCAAAGTGTGAACATAATCACCTCTCAATTTAGGTGTCTTGAAATGCACACAGCTATTTTTTGAACCACTATTTAGGCTATGTCCAAAAAACAAATTGAGTTTTGGAACATCTATGTTTAAAGTTTTATATGAGTGAAAAGTTAAATTATTTTATTTAAACTTTGGGACATTTTTATCTGAACTTGAGTCATTTTTAACTTTAGATATATTTGGTTGGATTTTAAGCCCATCCGTAAGTTGGCCCAATTTGCAAGTCCAGTCCGCAGTATCTAACCCAATAGAAGGCACAAGCTTCTCAAAGTCTTCATTCTCTGCTGCAGCCTGCAAACTAGGGTTTTTGTTTCCGATAAGCTATCCTCGTTGAGTTCTGCGTCTTGGTAATCCTCAGCCATGGCGGAGCAGGTCCGTCTATCTCTCTTATCTCATCCTACCTGCACATTGTCATCTATTATAAAGAAAATCTAATGAATTTACTTTGTGCTGCAGACAGAGAAGGCGTTTTTGAAGCAGCCAGGTGTTTTTCTAAGGTGAGCATCTGACAAATGCTATATGCATTTATTGTTAAGTTGAAGGAATTTGAGCCTAAGATTTGCGTTTTTTTTTTATTTGATCTTGGCAGCTCTAAGAAGACGGGGAAGGGAAAGAGGCCAGGAAAGGGAGGCAATCGATACTTTAAGAGTATTGGTTTAGGATTCAAGACTCCTCGTGAGGCTACTGAAGGTTCGTATTCATTTTCTCTAATTAAATGAAAAACATTGTTCAATTACTGTATTTCATTTGTTTCTGCATTGTTGATTTATATTTTATATATTAGCATTAGCACAGTGAATATAGTTTTGTTGTATATGTTATTATGATCTGAGTGAAGCTGAACATAAAGTTTATAAGACTAGTTTTCAGTTCCACTTTTGATCTATGCAGAGTAACTTCTTTTCTTTCTATATTGGGTATTGAGTGCCAACTAGTTTAGGATTAAGGTCCATGTACATATCGTTCACGCCTTAAGCAATGGGCCTCCTTGCTGCACTTACTTGGATTACGTTTCTGCAACTTAGTTGGCATTTGGTTAATCTTCATAGTAAAAAAATATTTTTTTTGCGATGGGGTTGACACTAGGTAAATCTTTCTATTAAGTTACAGTTTTTCCATTGTAGTTTCAATTTGGTAAATGTTTCTTTCTATAATGAAGTTATTTGCCATGCGTCTGAATTGCATGAAATATGGTTTAATGCAATTTGAGTACATAAGGGGAAACACGATATACTTGTTGTGGAACTTCTTATTAGCTGGGGACTCGGGTTATTAAGATGACGTGGGGTGAAAGTTATCCATCTGTGTTAAGGTACTGTCTTGCTTTGACCAGTTATGTGGTTTTCTCTTGATTTTCTTTTAAATCTTCTACAGAATTTCTGACAAAGCCAAAGCATTTATGATTGAAGCACTTCTGTTCTTCTCCATAGCTTCTTCTCTTGAAGTACTTTGTTCTGGCGTTGTTTCACATAAACCAGATACTAGTTCTCCAAATATTAAACCTTTGACAGAACTAGGCTTCTGTGATTATGAGCCAAGTTGAAACTTTTTTACTTGAAGAACTTTAGCTGTCTCAATTTGTCAAACAGAAAAAAATGCTTCACATCACTAGCATTTGTTTACATTTGTGGAGCTTACATAGGATATGATACTGTGGATAAAACCCTTCACATTACTGTCATTTGGTGATAGGTTGGGTCTCAATATTATATGGTTATGAAGTGGATGACCTTACTATATCGAAAAAGTACTGAATCAAAATGGTATAATTTCGGAGGAGAACAGCAGTGGATTGGATTTGAGCTTATTTATTCCTTTTCGTTTCCTACTTCAACCTGACTAGACTAAGATCAATAGCACGCGGTAACTTTCTTGTGTGTGCATTCCAAGAGACTGCATTTACTTACATTTAAGTAATAGTAAATAAAAGATACTTCCTAAATTGCTATTTGTGTGACCTTTATGTGGAACATGTTGCTTGTTAGCAATGATGTTCTCTATACGTTAGATAGTTAAGACTGACTTTAAGAACAAGATTTCAAGTCATCTTTTATATCTCCTGCGCCAGATATCATGTGATTATTTTATGGATTTCCTTGATTTCACCTTGTTCTGTGGTCTAACCTTGCATTTGGCCTATTTAAATTTAGGTACATATATTGACAAGAAATGCCCATTCACTGGAAATGTTTCTATCCGAGGTCGTATCCTTGCTGGTACATGCCACAGTGCTAAGATGAACAGAACCATCATCGTTCGTCGCAATTACCTACATTATGTCAAGAAGTATCAGAGGCAAGGCCTGTCACTTATACTATTTTGGCTGCTTCACTTCTTTTTTTAGTTTTAACACAAGTTATTTCAGATACGAGAAGAGGCACTCAAATATCCCAGCTCACATATCACCATGCTTCCGTGTGAAAGAGGGAGATCATGTTACTATTGGACAGTGCAGGTTAGGACCATGACCATCTTATTTTGATTTTTCTGTAGTTTTTTTTCATTATTTGTTGTTATTGTAGGTGATAACATTTTCTGCTTTACAGGCCTTTATCCAAAACCGTGAGGTTCAATGTCTTAAAGGTGATTCCAGCTGGTTCTGGTGGTGGCGGGAAAAAAGCTTTTACCGGAATGTGAGCTTGATGCTTCCATTTTAATTGTTACTTTTAGGAATGATGTCCATACTTCTATCCCTTTACGGGAATGTTGTCTTCGTTGATTTTCCTTTGAGCCTCAAGTTTTGAAACTTAATGCTAGCAGCAAGTTTTTTTTTCCTATGGATCTGTTGGTTCTTTGCCACAATCAAAAACTTCAATACCATTCTCAATGTTCTATAAATGAGTGCAAAATTTACTATGCTTGTGATACTTGTTTGAAGGTCGGTCGAAGTAGTTAAATCGTATTTCTCCACTAATGATGGTTTGCGTTTGCTCGAGTGTTGTGTATATTTTTCGTTGTGTAACTATGCTTCAAATAGTTGGTCAGCTATATGACAGATAATGTTTTCCATTTAAATAAATCATAAGCTTTTATGTAATAAAATAAAATAGAGCAATATAAAACAATCGTATTGTAGACAGAGTATATAGAGAACAAAAGAGTTTTCACCTCTTTTCCAAGTTTACATTAAGTGTGTACAATATGAATTTTTATGCTTCTATTTAGTGATAGAGGTATACAAAAAAATTATTTGTAATAAGATAACATTAATCATTTCAGATTAAGGTGGATGTTAGGGAGGTGTAAAAGGTTGCAAGTTTAATGGTGTGATCAAAAGTAGAGATTATGCTAGGAGTTGCTTATATTTGTGTAGAGTAAAGTGAATACTTTTTGTATTTTTAGTGCTATACAATTATGATGCTCTAGGTGTGTCCACTATGAAAAAAACATGTTTTTCTTTGGAAAATAGTTTTTTACTTGTTTGATATGTAAGTTAAAAAGTATTATAATTTTTTTTATATATAATCTAGACAACCTCTACTTTCGCAAGGTAAGTAAGGTTGCATAAATAACGTCTCACGCTGTTTTGGGGCATGATAATCTAACATGCTCAAGTTCTCCGATTGCCAGAATAATGGACAGTGTGATTATCCCAAACCTATAAAGGCATATGGCCTTGTTGCCAATTTAGATAGTGATGTAAATACAATAAAACTTATCTAGATGGAAAAGAAAATAATTTTCTATTCACCAATAGGGCCTGTGGAAAATTCTGTTAATTCAATATAACTTACAAGTTCAATACTAATTTTACAACATGCATACCCAGATTTGGCAATGTCACTCTGTTCTAAGAAAAAGAATTTACAAAATGCTACCTCCTTTCAGTCCTCCCCCGATTAGAGGGGAAAGTAGTGTGGGACGATGTATCTTCCTCCCCAAAAGGTCGAGTTGATGCATCTGCTATACTAGGTGTAACCTTAAAACACTGCCCTTCCCTTTTCTGGCATTTGGACCGATCTCCTCTATCATATACTTCCAACCATTTATAGGCCTCCTCCGACTAAATATATGGGTTTTAATAAAACTGGCAATCTGCATAATCAACATTTATGCAGCATTAGAAACAAGAGTAAACAATACATCACAATGTTTCACCTATCCAATGTCAGAGCCTTATAAATCAGACTAATATTCTTTTACTAATTTACTATTATCCATTAGCGAACATAATCACAGAGGAGTAGTTAGTACATGTTAAAATGAACACATTAAAGATACAGTTTTTCTTCAGAAAACTGTCCAGTATAGTCAAAGATTTATTCTTTTTACAACCGTAGTGCTAGCTTGCAAGCTCCTCGACTAATTCTAGGGGGCACCTGCTACCTCCCACCAGCACATGCACCAGATAATTCTCTCCACCAATGCTTGGATGGATAAGAAGAAATCACTTAAAATTCTCTCTGTTAGGATTTGAACCGGAGAACTCAATGGAGACATCTGCTACACGCGCCTTAAAACGAGTGAATACATATTTTTTTATATTAAAAATCATAAAAAAATAATTTAAATTAAAAAATAGAAAAAGTCAATCCATCAATCCCCTATCCCATCCCACTCCCTCGCCACCCCCTCCTTCTTCCTTCAGCCCCCCACCCCCACCCCCACCCCCTCCTTCTTCCTTGAAACCACCCACCACCCCACCCTACCCACCCCCTTCTTGTTCTTCTTAACATACGCCCCTCACCCCACCTAACCAAATCTCTTATCTCAACCATTTTAGTTTTTTTAATTTTAAAATTCAAAATTCTTCTCTATGAATCTCGATCGATTTACACACTTCTAAAATCTAGGTTTTGAATCTTGTTTGTGAAAGATTGAAGTTTAGATAATTTTGAAATCTTGAAGACTAATGATGTATACTGAAAAGTTGAAAAACTTCATGAAAAAGCTTGAAGAATAACAAATGAGTTTTGTGAATTTATGAAATTAATTCAAAATTATGATGAAAAATTATTGGGTTTGTGTTGGTAAGCTTTAGTGTAAAAAATATTCATGTCAAATAGGAAGAATTAGACCAATTTGACATGAATTTAGTGCTCAATTATGAGCAAATATGAAGAACATGATACTGAAAATTTTAATGTGCAAACTTATTTTTTTTATTTTTTTATTTTTAGCTTTTAATTTCTTATGTTGCATTTAAAATGACATGGAATTCCATGTGTAAGCGCTTGTGCTACACTCACACACACAGAATAGGAAAGGGGTTTAAAGTATTGCGTTTTAGTGAGTTTAAGGGTTCAATTGGTAAAGTCGTGAGTTTAAGGGTTCAATTGGTAAAGTCGTGAGTATAAGGGTCCAACTGACAAACAGAGCCAAGTATAAGGGTCTCCCAGGTCATTCTGTCTTTTTAATACTCTGTTTTATTTTTATTTTTTAATTAATTTTTATTCGGCCCACGGGTCAGCCCTATCCATATTTCTCATGCCCCACAAATCGGTAAGCTTATTCAAGCCGGGTTAAAAAGTTTTTTTCTTAAATGAACTCCAAAAATTGTAGCCCAGCCAGCCCTATCAAATCACAGGTTAGGCCAGGTCGGCCCAATAGGCCTAACCCATATTCACGACTCTACTATGAATGATAAGCAGGATGGGACTAGTTATATTTGCATCGACAAATTTCGTCTGAGTACTAGAAGTATAATTTCACCTAAAAGGTTGGACAATTACTTTTGGGCAGGAAGAAAGTCATGTGTGCAAGGCGACAGTTAGTTATGTAAGTTGTATTAAAGTGTGAGAACGTGGGTAGGAATAAGGTAGGCAATTTATTATGATTTTAAATGTTCTCTCTCTCTTCTTCTATCTTCTCAATCCAATTCTAGTCTCCTAGTTTCAGATTTCCAGTGTATTTCCTTGTATAAGTATTATTTACAGTTCCTTGGTGTTTGTTCAGTTGTGTTGTAATTATATATATATATATATATAAGTGTTTGTTT
This sequence comes from Solanum acaule, assembly GCA_036250505.1. Taxonomy (NCBI): domain Eukaryota; kingdom Viridiplantae; phylum Streptophyta; class Magnoliopsida; order Solanales; family Solanaceae; genus Solanum; species Solanum acaule. The sequence continues at coordinate 33,711 of JAJOOR010002981.1, forward strand.
GTATTGTAAAAGTTGAGAGTGTTACATTGGTGCTTTCATCCAGAGGTCTCTAATGAAAAAGGACCAAAAACTTAAGTTCCTTGAAGACTCGATACAAGTGATGAAATAATCATTCTCGAGTGGCATCTCTAAAATTCGATCTATGCTGAAAGAGGTGGTGGGTCATGTGATGGCGGTGGGTTCTCATAATAGTACTATTGTAGTGGCAACATCTCGACCACGTCAAACTACTGAAGTTTATAGAGGACAAACACCGACACCTCCTACTTTGCGTCACAAACCTGCTTCGGTTGAATTAAGACGATTCCATGGAGTGAATATTGAATCATAGGTCTTCCAAGCAGAGCGTTACTTTGAATTTTATGGAATCACGGAGGATCATAAGTTAACACTAGCATCGTTCTACTTGGATGGTGATGCATTGGAATGGTACCGATGGTTGTTTCACAATTAATAGTTAGTTAATTGAACTACATATCCGATTTCAGAAATAAGATCTAGAGGCACCAGAGGGTCGACTTGCTAAACTTCGGTAGACCATTACGGTGGCTGAATACCAGAGTCGTTTCGAAGCAGTTTCTAATGAAACGATGCATTTTCCAGATCAGGTATTAGCACATTTTTTACTTCTGGACTGAGACCTGATATTAAAACGGTTGTTTTAATTCGTGAGCCCACAAAATTAAATGAAGTTATACGTTTATCTCATTTATACGAGCAAAAGATCCAACTTGAACGGGGCTCCTTTAAGTCTGCTTTCAATAAGGCTTCACTACTTCTGTCAACTCCCACTCATCCTTATGCAGTCTCAAAGCTCTCCATTTTGAATGAGATAGCTTCAGTTACCCAAACAGCATCGAATCATCTGCCCATGAGACACATTTCCCCTGCAGACTTACAAAGTCGTCGGGAACTTGGTCTTTGTTATTCTTGTGATGAAAAATACTCTCCTGGTCACAAATGTAAATCACTTCCCCAACTTCTACTGTTATCTGAAGAGTCTGAGGCTGAAGTGACCTTACCAGATCAATTTGTGTCGGATGATGCCTTAGCAGAGGAATTACAATGTTTGGAGGTTCAAGAACAGTCAGCTATTTCATATCATGCTTTATTTGGAGGAAATTCTTCCACTACTCTCAGATTTACTGGTCATGTTAATGGGTCACCAGTACAAGTGCTTGTGGATAATGCTAGTACACATAATTTTATTCAGGCGAGGATGGCAAACTTTCTTTAATTGGAGACTGAACCAACGCCAAGCTTTTCGGTGGTAGTAGGAAGTGGACAGCGACTACGATGTGAGGGTGTGGCTAGAAAAAATCCAATAACCATACAAGGCAATAAAATAGTGGAAGATCAATACATTTTAGCCCTTCATGGTGATGATATAGTACTCGGAGTTTTGTGGCTTGCAACTTTGGGTCCTGTCTTTATTGATTATGTAAAGCAAATATTTGAATTCACTCTGAATGGTTCTAAGATCTCGTGAAAAGGGGATGCACCTACTGATATGCAACCAATGCAATTACATAGTCTGAGAAGAATGGCTGCCACAGATGCAATTTTCTCCTATTTTCATCTACAATTGGTATTTGATTCGGAACCTTCATGTACGCCCCCCTCTGAATTAGCAATGGTGCTCAAAACATATGAAGATGTCTTTCAGAAACCTCTAGATTTGCCTCATTCACGAAGTCAGGATCATGCAATCCATCTAGTTCCAGGTGCAAGACCGGTTAATGTGAAACCATATCGATATCCTTATTTTCAAAAGTAGGTTATTGAGCAGTTAGTGTCTGAAATGCTAAAAGAAGGGACAATCAGAACAAGTACTGGCCCATTTTCCTCTCCAGTATTGTTGGTTCAAAAAAAAGATAGCACGTGGCGGTTTTGTGTTGACTATCATGCATTAAATGCAATCATAATTCGTGATAGATTTCCAATTCCTACCATTGATGAACTTTTTGATGAATTGAATGGTGCCCGCTATATTTCCAAGTTGGATTTATTGTCTGGATATCATCAAATTAGGGTCTGCCCGGAGGATGTACCTAAGATGGCATTTCGCACTCATGATGGATATTATAAATTTCTCGTCATGCCATTTGACCTTACAAACGCGCCCTCTACATTTCAAGCAACTATGAATGAGATATTCAGACCTTACTTGCGTAGATATGTCCTGGTATTCTTTGATGACATTTTGATATATAGTCCTACTTGGACTGATCACTTGGAACATTTGGTCTCAGTTATTAAATTATTGTGTCAACATCAGTTGGTGGCCAAGCAGTCTAAATGCTTATTTGGGCAAGAATCAGTTGACTACCTGAGACATATTATCTCATGTCAAGGATTATCTGTCGACCTAGGAAAAGTAGAATCCATCCAACAATGGGCACTACCTCGTACAGTGAAAGAAGTGAGCAGTTTTCTCGGCCTTACAGGCTACTACCGACGATTTATCCACCATTATGCTTTCACAGCAAGTTCAATCACTGATTTGCTTAAGAAAGAGGTTTTTTGGTGGACACCAGAAACTCAAATAGCATTTGAAACTTTAAAGACTAAATTAGGTTCTACTCCAGTATTGGCATTGCCAGATTTCAATTAGGAATTTCAAGTAGAGACTAACGCTTCGAGGAAAGGAATTGGTGTTATTCTATCTCAAAAGGGGTACACGATCGCTTATTTCAGTCAGTAATTAAATGCAAGGATGCAGCGGGATTCGACATATCATCGTGAGATGTTTGCCATTACTCAAGCTGTGAGTAAATAGAGGCAATATCTTCTTGGTAAAAGGTTTACAATACTAACAGATCAACAGTCTTTGAAGAACCTTACTAATTAAACCATCCAAACTCCTGAGCAACAAAAATGGCTCACTAAACTAGTGGGTTATGATTTTCATATCATATACAGGTCTAGGAAACAAAATTCAGCCGTTGATGTCCTCTCTCGTAATCCAGATGCTTCTCTTATGGGCATTTTTGCTAGGACCTTCAATCTAGAACAAGAGTTGAAATACTTGAATTAATCACATCCAGAACTATCAGCTATTTAGCAAGCTCTGCAAAAAGATGTGGAGACTCACATGGATTTCTAGTTCAAGAATGGGTTGTTATTTTCAAAGGCGGGCTTGTGATTCCATCTGATGTACCACTACGACACAAACTAATGTTTGAATTTCATGCCGCAAATATCGAAGGACATGCTGGTGTGGCAAGAACATACCATCGATTAACTTCAAATTTTTATTGGCGACAGATGCACAAGGATGTGAAATCATTTGTTACAACTTGTCAGATATGTCAACAGATGAAAGACACAAACTTGCATCCAACAGGTTTATTGCAGCATCTCCCGATACCAGACCAAGTCTTTGAAGATATTGCAATGAATTTTATCACTTGCCTTCCAAGTTCTAAAGGGAAAACTATTATCCTTACCGTGGTTGATCGACTGATCAAATATGGTCATTTTATTCCCTTACCTTCCACTTTCTCTACTCAACTGGTAGTTGAAGCATTCGTAATAGGTGTAATTCGCCTTCACGACCCTCTTCGTACTATTGTCATTGATCGTGACCCACGATTCCTCCATTCTTTTTGGCAACAAATAAATCGTTTGCAGGGTTCAACATTGGCTATGAGTATTGCATATCATCCCAAAATTGATGGACAGTCTGAAGCCCTAAATTAGTGCCTTGAACAATATCTTCATTGTTTGTTGCTGTGCTCCAACCAAGTGGGTCATCATGCTGCCTTGGGCTGAATTCTAGTACAATACTTCATACCAAACATCAGCTGGAATGACACTATTTCAAGCGTTGTATGAGAGAGAACCCCCAACTATCGCTCGATATATATTGGGGAGCACTGCTAGTGAATTGGTTGAGGCCTACTTTATTCAGCGTGATGCAATTCTGGCTTTGTTGAAAAATAATTTGCTCAAATCTTAAACAAGGATGAAGAAGGGTCATAAGCTTGGCTAGTGTTTATAGTGGGTGATTGGGTTTTTGTAAAATTGAAACCATACCGACAACTTTCTATTCGACTGAAAAAGGGTCATAAGCTTGGACGACGATACTTTGGTCCTTTCAAGGTCATCAAACGCATTGGAGAAGTGGCCTATAAATTGGAGTTGTCTATCTAGGCCAAGATATATCATGTGTTTCATGTTTCAGTACTTAAGTGTTGCTTGTGGGAGCCTATCAAACAAGTAACACCATTGAAGCTCCAAGATTGTCATGATCAGATTGAGATAGATGACTTCAACCTTGAGGACAAGGTTTATTTTTTCAGCGCGGGAGTAATGTTGTGAACTCAATGGAGACATCTGCTACTATGAATGATAAGTAGGATGCGACTAGTGATATTCTCATCGACAAATTGCGTCGGAGTACTAGAAGTGTAATTCCACCTAAAAGGTTGGACATTTACTTTTGGGCAGGAAGAAAGTCACGTGTGCAAGGCGACGGTTAGTTATGTAAGTTCTATAAAAGTGTGAGAACGTGGGTAGGAATAGGGTAGACAGTTTATTATGATTTTGAATGTTCTTTCCCTCTTCATATGTCTTCCCAACCCAATTCTAGGCTCATAGTTTCAGATTTCAAGTGTATTTCCTTATATCAGTATTACTTACAGTTCCTTTGTGTTAGTCCAGTTATGTTGTATTTGTATTCAGTAAAACATATCAGTTTTTATAGATATAAGTGTTTGTTTGTATTGTAAAAGTTGAGAGTGTTACAGTTTTCATGTCAACCGACGGGAATATCTTATTAAGTAACTTTTTAATTATCTCTCAAGGTATGTTTTGAAGCTAAACTGGAGATTGAAGAATCATGATTGGGAATTTACTTTTTTTTTTTGAATAATTTTTGTTTTTTTAGTAATTAATTTATTTATACATTGAATTTGTAGATAATTGTCACGCCCCAAGCCTACACCCTGGAGGTGGCATGCACTCGGAGATCATTGTTGGCCCCAAAGCGAACCCTTGGCCTGGCTACTTAACTCAACGGAAGACTTAACTCAACAAAATGAACTCAAATAATACTTTAAATGATAAAGTCTGGCCAAAATGGCAACTATGTCTCAAAAGCAAATATATGTAATTACATAGATAAGAGACTCAACTACTGTCTGACTGTCTATGAAGCCTCTATAATACTGAGATGGTTGTTAGGACAAACCCCACAATATCCTAATAAATAAAGACTAGGAAAGCGAAATAAAAGAGTCATCTGGAATGCAAGGAGGCTCACCACTGACTCTGGAGTGCTCAACTGGATCAACGGCGCACTGGATGCTGATCCTAGTTACCTGCGTCTGCATTATAATAAGATGCAGGCCAACTAACATCAGTACATTGAATGTACGAGTATGCGAGTTGGACAGCTAAACAACAACTTAAGCTTGAAAGGAGTACAAAAGAACACTTACCTTGGCTCTGTTTAACTCGTGAACGACTGAACTCAGTATAAAGCAATAAGACACATGCAATATATACAAAGCTTGTAAAACAGTGTAAACAACTTAGTTCGTTAAAGATAAAGCAATAACAAACTCAACTTTACTTAAATATAAAAGTAATATAACTTTTGCGGGAGATTATCTAATCGACAACCACCACTATGAGCCTAAGTGGTGATACAACTTCTTGCCCACGTTTCCAGAATTGTCCTATACTTTGCCGTCATATAGATCGCTTAACTTAGTGGATCACTAGTCTATGCTAAAAGCATCTTAAGGAGTCATCTAAAAAGTATGATCATTTACTACCCATGATGGCTACATGGTTTATGGAGACTTGAGTTAATATGAACTCGCATC